>VZSE01010638.1:628516-774978 GCA_013398275.1 Promerops cafer | reverse complement strand
GGGGGGGGGGGGGGGGGGGGGGGGGGGGGGGGGGGGGGGGGGGGAAGGTTGAGAAGGGGATTTCATTGAATTCTAAGGTAATGTTGTGGGTTTGACCTTGACTGACAATCAGGTGGTCACCAAGCTGCCCTATCACTGCCCCTACTCAATAGGACAGGGAGAGATAAAACAATGAAAATCTTATGGTTCAAGGTGAGGAGAGAGAGATCACTCAGGAATTACCATCACAGACAAACCAGATTTGACTTAGGGACATTCATACAGTTTATTGCCAATGAAAGAGTACATTAATGAGAAATGAGAACAAAACTAGAAATACCTTTCCCTCATCCCTCTGCTCTTTCCAGGCTCAGCTTCAGTCCCAACTCTTCTACCCCTGAGCAGCACAGGGAAATGGGAATGGGGGTTGTGTTCAGCTCACAATGCTTCTCCTCTGCTGCACAGGCCTCCTCACACTCTTCACCTGCTCCAGAGGGCATTCCTTTCCATGAAACAGTCCTTCATGAACTTCTCCAGTGTGGGTCCTCCCCATGGGCCACACTTCTTCAACAAAAGCCCTGCCAGAAGACCTGCTCCTGTGTGGGCTCCTCTCCACAGGCTGCAGTTCCTGCCAGGAATCCGCTAAAGTTTGACCTGCAGCTTCCTCCAGGGCACATCCACCAGCTCTGGTGTGGGCCCCTGCATGGGCTGCAGGTGGATCTCTGCTCCCCCATGGACCTCCATGTGCTGCAGGGCACAGCTGCTTCACCATGGGCTGCTCCAGGGGCCACAGGAGAATCTCTGCTCTGACCCCTGGAGCAGCTCCTGTCCCTCTTTCCTCACTGACATGGGTGTCTGCAGGGCTATGACTCTCACATTTTGTCATTCTTATCTCTCCCTTAAATATGTTACCACAGAGGTGTTACCATGGCTGTGAAAGGCTCAGCTTTGGACAGCTCTGGGTCTGTCCTGGAGTTGGCTGGAACTGACTTTGTCCAACATTCAGGGAGATTCTGGTGTCATCTCACAGGTGCCACTCCTGCAGTCGCCTGTGGTGCTAAAGCCTTGTCACCTGAACCCCATGCAGAGAAACATCTTCAGAGGTTGCACTGATATTTGGTGTTATTTGGATGCTGAATTTTCCTGGATGCTTTGAAAGTCCTGATACGAAAAACCTGTTTTAAAATTGCTTTGAAATGTACAGCTTTTGGGTGTACAAAGGATATTGGCTTATCTAGGTGAGCTGATAAAAGTTACTGATTTCAAGGTGTCCAACACTGTTGTGGAGGCTGAACTTATTGTAAAGAAGTTTCTGATTCCTCATCATTTACAGCTTAGCAAGCCAAATCAGATGTTTTGAAGACAAGGAAGCCCAAACAGAGTGTCTGCTTGTTGGAGAAAAAAAAACATATCTTTTACATAAAAGCAATTTTATGACAATCTTCAAATCACACTACAAAAATTAACAACATCTTGACAAGCTGTGTGTGGGAATGACTTTAGCATGAACAACTTCTTCCACCCCATTGTTATTTATTTATTAATGAAGTGCCCTATCCACTATTACTTCTGGACTATACAAATAGGTAATAAATACAAGCTGTATGGATGCAGTTGGTTGTTTATATGTGAGAGAAGTTTACTACAAAGCCTGTATATTTCAGACTTTAAAGATATTTAGATCTCTTTTTCTGAGAAAAACTCAGATTGCTCAATGTGAGGAGCCAGTAATATTTCTTAATATGAATAAAACCATGCAGAATTTGCCAAGTATAAATGAGGTTTAATTTACCATATTTTTATTCAACGCTTGGTTATTATTCTCTTCAAAATCATCAGAGCATGACTCTGCAGTGATGGAAATTTAAGCAGAATCTTTTTTGTTGGTTTGGTTTTGTTGTGGTTTTTTTCACACACATTTACACAACTGCCAGGGCTGAAGCATCACATTATCACCCTGACGTGTCCTAACGTGTCCCTGCTAGCACTAAAATAGCTGCTGATAGATGTGATAGAAATCTGTGCTGGGCCCTCAAGAAAAGGGTGACTTCTGGATACAGGCTCTGAACATCTGCAATTCTGTTTCACACGACTGCAGAAATACATGTTCTCGTCTGATAAAAGACTTGGCAGTGAAAAGCAGGTAGATTTCTCTCCCATCTCACATATAATGAAACACTAATATAAAGTCTCAATGAAGCTTCTCAACTGAGGAAAATACAGAAAATTTTCATTATATTAAGTCAAAGCCTCCCATTCATTTTTCCTGCAGTAAAATGACACGCAACAGTAACTTATTGTAGGCAACATTTCATAAGTTAATATCTAGATCATTATTCTTGTGTATGTTTCCTGGAAAGAATGTTAGATGTGTGGGGTTTTTCTATGAAATACATATTCAATTAGCTTATGAACTTTCTATTGTTGTCACTTGTATTCTTCCTATTGGACTATTCTGACACAGAAGTCAAACTCCCAAAGCTCACTAGAATTATTCTCACTGACTCCAATACTGTGGAAATTGGAATTGGTCTTTCCCTTAGGCTACCTCTCTGTAATATTTTAGGTATGAGATCATCCAAAGATCTGCCTATTTATAGCAAACCCTCACTTTACTGCCCAAAGCTGTCCATCCTGCTGTTGGTACCCTGAGCATTACAAACTCTTCACCTTCCAGGCTGTTCCTCTGCAGGGTTAACAGTGTTTGCTGATAAATCAACCACGACGACCCTGAGTGAGGAAATAGGGCAGCATCAACACCCCCATACCCAAATTTTCCATTTTCTGGCCACTTGTATGTCAATTCTATTTCATATCTATAGGTAGGGGAAGTGGGGAGTGAGCAGGCAAGCTGTCCTCACACTAGTTATTGAAATGAGGGCTCTTCACTTTTATGACAGAAAATCCTAAAATTTGTGTCCAAGCATTTCTGGAGCCTGTAATAAAATTTGCAATAAAAAACAATTAATTCTTTATTGAAGAAGTTAGAAGGGCATCAAATGGGATTTCCTGCTGAAAAAGAAAATATTTATGCCCCGATTTGGAAAGCCATTTTGAGATTTTTAGATGATGATGAATGTATTTTCTAAGTTTTCAATATTTTTCATGGAAAGAAAGTTCAGTTTTATATTTTACCATTTCAGATGGAAAATAACCCAGCTGTTCTTAATTAGGTACATGCATTTATCCAAACATACTGAACATGTGAATCCTGTTTTGCTTCTTATGACTGTAATACATATAATTGGCATTTTCTGAGTGAAAAATATTTTGCAAGAATAAGTATTTATTTTTATGTCTTTATGTTCTACAGTTTTCAATGTTTTTCTGCTGAGATACTCTCTGTGTGCCTTTTACACTCGCCATGTGTAAATTCCAAGTGATGATAAAAATATTGGTTTTGCTGTTTCACAGACATGTGGGTATCTTGCTACTGGAAGGTCTTTCAGAAACACTCAGGCTATATAAGAAATCTGTGGAAAGACCAGAAGAGGAAGAAAGTTATTCTAATGGTCATGTTAGCATTTAGATATGAAAATCTTTAACAACTTGACCCCATCTTTTTTTCATGTTTTTAAAATCCTATCAGGACCTTGGTAAAAAACATACAATATCTGCACTGTATTTTAGCATTCTTTCCTGTAGATGATAGATTCTAAATAAGTAATGATTTCTGATTGCCATCCATTTTTTTTATCTCTCTTAAAGGAACTATTCCCAGCAAATTTATAGACTTTTTCCTTCCATCTTTTTCTCTTGAGTTCCACAGAAAGCTGATGCAGCCCAGCACGTGGGAAAAGAAGCTGAAGATAAGAAGTGTCAGATGGCGTTAAACCTCATTGAAAGATGTGAAGCAGAACTTTCAAAACTTGACAAAAAACCTGTATAAATATCTAATTATATTGCTCTACTACCTTGTTAGGGAGCTAAGAAGACCCTGGTGTCTCTGCACAAAGTGTTGGGGGTTTTTAGCAGCAGAACGTGGCATTCTCATCTCAGAAGAGTCAGAAATACTGATCCAGTACTACAGTGCAAGAGAAACTTCAACAGTAGCATATGGTGTGAGGTCACACAGAAGAAGGAGATCACATCACCCATCTCTACAATCTCTCTGGTGCAAATTTAGTGAAAATTAGGTGTTTTGGCACCAGTGGTGTGGTGCACAGTTTGTTGGTTTTTTAGCTGAATAACCAGAAATGAATGAAGACACTGAAAATGATGCTGAGCAGCACCAGCCATCAGGACACTGCAGGGCATGGCAAGAACAGCATCCAGCTCCTTACTTCTCATCTTTGTTGTTTTTCTGTCCTTCCACTATGAGCAGTTGACTTAGACCCTTTTTCAATCTGAATGCTACAAAAGTGTTCTTTGAAAAACTGTAATATGTTCCATGAATTGTGAATCATTTGAGCACTTTCTTAGGTGTTTTCACTCACCTTTGCATGATTAAAACAAGGAGAGAGCAGAGATCGTGCCCTGACTGGGGATGATCTTTATCTCCTTTGAGGCACCACGATTTCTGCTGGGTGATGAGGGCTTTCTGGGAAAATTACCTCAAGCCCACATATAAACAATGTACTGGGAGCTTCAGAAACAAGTTAAAGGAGAAACTGAAAATAAGTTATCTTCAATATTGAGAATCTGAACAGTAAAGAATGATGGTGTGCCTGATATACTGGAAGCACTCCCCACTATGCAGACACTGTGCAGGACACTCACGTTCCTTCCTGTTCTCAAGGACTTTGCTGTTTCCATTTGTCCTCCACAGAGATTGGAAGGTCTGTAGAACAGAGACCTTCTTTCCCATTGGAATTTTCATAATCCCTCGTGTATCACAACTTCATATGCCACTACTCAATCACAACTGAAATGATATATGCAAAACAAAAGTGAGACTCTCCTTGCTTATGTAAAATAAAATTGCTATAATTGTACCTAACCCTGAGAGCTCTTGAGAAGCTCAGATAATTGTTGTGATGGAAACTCTTTGGAAATCTTTTGGGCAAAAGCTGGGGAAAAGGAGAGCTGGGAAATACCTTCAGATGAGTCTTCTCTCCAAGCCTTTGGGTTCACAGTAACAGCTGAAGGCACTATAAAGAGGAGTTCAAGTCAGCACTATTTGACAATTTACATTTCAGAAAGGAATCCAGTGCAGAACTTTAGAAAACTAAATGGATATTACCAAATTTTTATTTTTCCAGAAATAGCCCTTTGACAGAAGTGAAGATAAAATGGATTCCTTTCATAAAAATAAACCAAAATGAAGAGGCTTATCCAAAGACTAGCTTAGTCCCCTTATTTATATATAATCTAATGATTCTAATAAGGTACAAGGATATTCATAGTTATGTGAGTGATATCACTATTAGGATTCACTTCAAAGAATTAGCTGATTTTCTTTCTCCTCAGTGCATTACATGCTGCTCTATCAAGTAGTGGCCATGCACAGTAGAGTCACCCTCCTTCAGAAACTGCTTTCATACAGTGACAAATCCCAGAGCATAAAAGAAATAAATGAAAAAAAATCACTTAGCTTGGGCCAACATCTCTGAAAAACAGAGATAATCACAGCTAATGCTGGTCACATCAGTAAATTCCTTGGCTCTGTGGGCTGAAGTTCTAATGGGAAGAGATTACTCCCATATGATTTGCTTTGCAGCCTGCAGCACTGAAATCCCAAAGAGAAAACAAGGGCAGCACTCAAAGAACACTGTAGGTGTGAGAAGGACAGTGACTATCTGATAGTCATGACTGGGATCCTGAATCATGGGAAAATGTAGGTAGGCTGTGTGAGATAAATGGACAAGAAAAACAGAAGGAATATGATTCCTTCTGTCCATGCATTTAAACTCTGGGTTACCATGAGAAATAAGAATCTCTGACCACACAGAAGTTTGCTTTAACTATTCCACTGCAAATAGCACTTCTGATATTTATCAGAAGCTCAATTGTTTTTCATTGCTACTGAGTGAAGAATTCCTTCTCTAACATGTGGCAGAAAAAGCATTCGGAGGGATGGAAATAAAGACAAGCATAAAAAATAAAAACAGGGAAAAAATTTAAAACATTTAAAATATTTTTCTATAATATTCTCCTAAATTTTCTAAAAAACATCTAGTGCCTGATATTTCATAAGCCTCCAGGTGCATGAGTGCATGAATTTTACCATTGTAACAGTGTACTACTTATCTAGTTACATGGCTAATTCTACATGTACTGCAATAAAAAGTCTGTTTTCTCTGGTACCAGTGTCCCAAGGGGAAATCCAATTGCAAATGTAACTGTGCTTCCTCAGCATCCTTACCAGAAACCAGAATTACTTTGGAATCTCTGATTTGGCATGTACCTTTGTGCATCAGGCTCTGCACATGTAGGAACAGCCTTCTTATCGTAAATCAAAGCATTTCTAGGATTTAGGATCTCCTGGAAAAGGGACTTTTTACTATGTACTGTTTGGAAATGCTTTCAGCTAAGCTTCTGTTTAAAAATATCAGAAACAACCCAATAAATCCTTCTCATTTGCCATGTGGATGCACTGAGATGTGCGAAGAGGAAAGCGAGAAAAATCATTAAATGAAGTCTTTGTTTATAATTAACTCTTCCCTTTTTAGAAAACAAGTAGTTAAAAAGAACGTTTGTAGTACGATAGTTCATTTCAATTAGATTGAAAAGCTTTTGAAAAAATTTTTTGCAGAATCCACTTATGTGTACACATGTTCTTATTTATTTAATCATTCTAAAATTGCATCAGATCTTTTTCCTCAAGGGTGGACATACAGTATCTTTAACAAATAATGCTCATTTTATTCTACGATTCTATCCAAAAATACACAGCAACTGACAGGGTTCTAATGACTTTGTACATTTCTTTAACCTCTCTTGGGGTTGAGAAAAGATGAATATTATTGACACGGACTTCTTCTGTTTGAAACCAATACAGTACATCTGGATTGGCAAATGCTAAATAATCAGTCCCAGGAATCTGACATACTGAAAAGTCTGGTCAGACTGCTCAGTTAATGGATAAAGGTATCATATGTGCCCTCTATCTGAGGCATTTACACATGACATGAGATCCCCTAACACGAAACAAAATCCCTGACCCTCATTTCTGACAGTAACAGTAGCTGCAAGTACTTAATATGTTGTGGAGCTGTAGTTGGGAAATCTCTCTTTCCTTATAAATATTCAGAGAACGTTGTAAAGAGTTTTAACTCCGTGTCCCTCAAGCCTTGAGTCGCAGTTTGAGATGTGCTCTCAAAATTTCAGGAAGTCTTCACATTATGGAGCATTTCAAAACTTCTCAGGATCTCGAATATTAAACTTGGAAAATGTTCTTTGAGAAAATCCTGACACACATTAAACCAGAGATCCCATCCTCCATTGATATAGATCAGATTAGTTGATTTTCCCCACTTGAGGATTTGACCGAGGAACTGTATATTATTTGCATTTGATTTGTAGGAACACACTGAAGCTCATATATTTTGGATGATTAAAGTTTCATATTAATTCTGCAAGCATATCCAATAATCTTTGCTGCCTTTAATTTTCTGAGCTGAACTGAAATATCCCCATCCATAGAGTTTGTCAGATGAACGAAGATTGTGTTACCTGGGTGTAGAAAATTGCAGGGTACCTGTGGGCCTGTTCCCCCCAGTCCTTCCCCTCAATGCACAATTTTCAAAGCAATAAATAGGACCCTGAAAAAATAATGGAATGATGTTACAATAAATAGGACAGCTCAAATTATGTATATTGTTTCATATCTGCATGGGTACATGAAGAAATCTGTGATTTTCTTGTATTAACCCTCTACTGGATTGTCTTGTGTTTTTAATGCTCAAATCAATATACACTAACAGGGTTTTACCAAGTTCAGAGAATGGTTTGGATTGGAAGGGGCCTTAAATATCATCTAAATGCAATACCCCTCCCATGAGCAGAGTGTAAGTTACCCACACATATGTATATGTGTATATATATATATATATATTTCTATACATACCTAGGCATATGATTCTATCAGAAATTTTCTATATTGGACTGAGACCCCCAGACACACAGTAAAATATTCTACAATACCCAAACCAGTATTCTGGCTTAAATCTTGGAATATGAGTTTCAGAACTACAGATAGAAGATTTACTCCAGAAGTGTTTTGCTTGGCAAGAAAGTAGTACATATGCATATTTCTTATGCCACTGGCAACCACAAATTAAACAGCTAATTTTTTTTTAAATATTCATTTCAGTTTGATGCAAATGAACTTCAATGGGGACTCAGAAAGGACATGAGCATCATCTGCATTGGGAATGCTCTTCAAACGTGGCTTGCCCACCAAAGCTGGATGCAGCTTTAATATGCATCTGCATAGGTATCCTCCTGTTTGAAAATATATGCATTTACATGGGGATTTCGACTTTTCCTCAGATCCCTTTTCAAACAACCAATATGAAAGAAAAAGGACTTGAAAAAGCTGGCTTTTCAAGTAGAATAAAACTTGGCTTGTCATGTTGCTTCTAATATGTTTTTCCTCCGTCTGACCTTTGCTCTGAATTTCTACGATGGAAGTTTTAGGGTTGTAGGACCAGGAGGTAAATGTTTGTCAGCTTCATAAGCTTTTTTGGAGAGTACCCAGCTTCAGATCCAGCTTTATAAAGGGGAAAAAAATGTTAAAAAAAAGTAAAGAAGTAAAGAAAGAAATATTTTTCATGCCGCTTCAATTAGGCCCCCGGGTGAAGATCATACAGCTTTGAAACTGTTCCGTTTTGACAAAGTTCCAAAGTGCTATGCACATTAGGGAAAACTAGAGTTTGCTGTAATGTAAACTGTTTAACATGCCCACAGAGGTCAAATCTAAATTTTCCCAAGCGTTTGGGTTTGTTTAAACATTAGAACATGGTTTGGTGTCAGTGAATAGGAAAACTTTAATGTTGTGGGTGGGAATCTACCCATCTTTCTTTGTTTAAGTTCCAAAGGCTACTGCAATAAAAATATTCATTTACCAAGGGGGCTATTGTGATAAGCATCCAAAGACATTATGCATTGGTGTGAAAGAAGCTAGCAGGAATAGACATCAGCATTGTGGGTGAAAAGAAACAAGTCTTCCTTTCTATTTTTCTTTTTTTTTTTTTTTTTCTTTGTAGGAGTTCCAAAGTCCAGTTTTAAATGGGTTTTTTTTCAGGGTGGTCTGGTTATCTGCACACCCATATTTTTCTGTGTGAATATGAGAGAGCTTGAATAGCTGTGAGAGTTGCTAAGTTAAACAATAACTGAATATTTTTTTTCTGTTTTCCAATCACGGCCTTAAAATCAATGTGGACTGTATTTACCTGTAGAGCCTGAATCACACACAGGACACTGCCTGATGTAAATCAATACAATATTTTTTAGGGCAGCATCACAAATGATGCAAATCAGGAGTTGTACTGAAGATATTTTTTTGTCAATTAATATAGAACCTCAGACATTTAGCACTAAGCTAATATTGTTAATTAATAATTATGTTTTGCAGTGCCAAAGAGTAGAGAAGCATCATCAGTAGCACACTCCACTGATTTGGTTCTAAGGTCCGAGACAGTGTATTACAAATTTAATAGTTTTAGCAGATACTTTTGTACTTTAGAAGATAAATCTTGTGTTTATTCCTTTTTTACCCTTTTCTGGATTTTTTAACTAGGAGTTAAAATTAGTTGGTTTTTTTTAGTCTATTATACCAAAAGTAAATTAAATCTTTTTGTCCATAAATTAATCAAAATTCAGATGTCTACTACTTGCTGATTAGAGCATGGGAAAATGAGAAATTCTCCATATTGTGTGGAATGCCAATCTGTGTGTTGAAATACACACAAAAGAAGGCTCAGTTAACCTGGTACCTGCTCTGGTACCAAAAGGGCACATTCACAACATCTCAGCTTGAAGTACCCAGTTACAGAATCACAGAATAGCTGGGGTTGGAAGGGATGTTTGGAGATCATCCAGTCCAAATCCCCCAGCCAAGGCAGGGTCACCTGGAGCAGGTGACACAGGAATGTGCCCAGGTGGGTTTGGAATGTCTCCAGAGAGGGAGACTCCAAGGTAAAGCAGTCTACTGGAGGTATGCAAACTCACCTGGCCAGATTTACTTGTCTGCCTTTCCTTATTGTTCTCCATACAGTGGATGTAGAAAACTGAGGTTCTTCAGAGACAGCTCAGAGCATTTAGGAAAACTCCTTAAAAAAAAAGTGATGTTTCCTACCAGTGTGAGAATAACCTAGATCTAAAAGTGCAATGGATAGTTACAGTTTTATAAGAATTATGATTCCTTACCCCAGTGCCCATTCCATGCAAACGGAGAGCTCATTAGCTCCATGTTTTCAGGTGATCACCACTGCTGTTAAAAAAAACCAAACAAAAAACCCAAAAAAAACCCCCAGAAAAGCAGCCAAAGCCCACCTGAAATTCCCTAAAAAAGCCACCCCAGCAATTAGGGGAAATCCCAATCAAAGCTTGTTTTTGATATCTGCAGAGGTATTCTGGGATGATACTCAGGAAGGCAGAGAAGGTTTCATGTGCTCCCATAAGTCTGTGCATAAATTATGGCTCATTGTTGACAGGTTTGGGAAATGTAAAAAGCCAGAATGTCAAAAATTAGTGGCTTTTTTTTTGTTGTTTTATTACATTACCCAGTCGTCAGATTGCTGGCACCAGTGAACTTTGCAGTCTTTTCCCCACAAAGTTCTGGCCATGTGAAATACCTGGAGCTGCATTCCTGTACTCAGATCAATTCACCTGCCTGCACTCTCCCTGTAACCAGGACTGTGAGATCCCAGTTCATAACATGACAGGGAAATCCTAACCTAAATAAAATGTGAATACAGAAAACCTTGCAATATCCTTTAACTTACTGCATTTCTTAGTGGAAGGACAGGGCAACATACAGAACTCATTTCCATGACTAGTTTGGACATGAGCAGTGTATTTCCTACACTGGTCTGAATTCTTTCCAAGTTATTAGCACCTGAAATTCACCACCATCCAAAAAGCAGCACAGAGGTCTGCAGGAAAAAAAGCTTCTTTTTTCTTGTGTCTTTTGAATATGGTTTCTACATTGAACATTGAATGTTTTGCCTCACAGGTAAATGCTAGTTTTCCAAATTTGTAAGCATAAATGGAGTCCTGTGTCCAAAACATCTTTTATGGTACTGTCCATGAAATTTTCTTGAAATACAATTTGGGAGCTAAAAGTTCCCTATAAAATATGATAGTTGTCCATATGAATACATGCTTTTAATTGATGGAGAGGGAACATAAATACTCTGCTTATAACTGCAGAATCAGGAAAAAGAAAACTGCTGGGGCAAGTTTTGGTACATGTAAACAGAGCTCAGATGCACCTTGTGTAGCTTTAATTATAAAACATTTTTTCCCAGAAATGTAATGGTTAGGAGTGTGTGGGCCTTTCCAGTAGTAATGTTGATGCTCTTTTGGTCTCCTCCTCCAGATAAGAAATGGGGCATCTGTTTCTTCAGTGCAAAAGGAAATAATTTAAGTCTTTATTAGGAAACAGAAATATAAAGATGATCATCTCTGGAGAGCTCCACAGACATTCTTTGTTCTGCATCCATGTATCTGCCCTGTGATTCATAGCACAGATTCAGATCTTGGTCCCCATGGAAAAAGAGAGCTCTTAGATATTATCCCCCGATGATATCAAAATGCAAAAGCCAGCTGATGATGGGAATGGTATCCAGACTGGAATTCTGAGGTTTAGCCCTGAATAAAGCCCTGCTTTGACCAAGTTCCAAAATATCTTCTTTGGCTCTGCTCACTTGCACATAAAATAGGCATAATATAACACTGTCTTACATAAGTGACAAATAGCATGCATTTGCTAATTGATTTTTAGCAGGAGAAGACACAAAAGGATACCTTGGCATTTTTACACATATAAAAAGGTGGATCATCATCAGACAAATGCAAACCTTGACTGCCGTGCTTTGAGACTTGTAGATGGCAAAAAAGGTAAAAGTTAAATTCCAATGATGGTCTCTTCACAAATGTATATTTGACAGGAGGGAGAGAATTCAAAAGCACGTGTTCAAAATTAAGAACTCCAGTAGACTGAGGTTTGTTATCAAAATGATGTAAGGAATTAATGAGCTGCAGACACATGCAGATTTGTTTCGTCATGAAAACTTCAGCTTCCAAAACCTGGGATTAAAGAAGCTGTGTCTCAGTTCTTGAAATAAGGAGTCCTATTTGTCTGTGAGCTAAATACCAGGCAGCCAACTTGTCACAATGCACTTATTGCAGAAAAGGGAGTATTTCAGCCTTCTGCCCCTGCAGGCTGCCATCCATTTTGCTCAGACAAGCAATTGCCTCTTACCCAGTAAGTGGGAACACACTGCAGTGACTCACACAAGAGCTGCAGACTGACTCAAGAACACTTTGTAGAGGCCTTTTCAAGGCTGACTTACTGCTTACCTTTGGGCACGTCCCTGAGTCCTAAACTCATGTGGGATTGTGTAAACATATCAACTTTTATTCAAGAAATAAATAAATATATTGCTTGTTCTGCTGGTTGGGAAAAGACAGAAAGCTTGACCACATGAGCTATATAGACCCAGAGCATGGAAACTACCTGGATTTTCAGGGAGGTCGGAGGCTTGGAGAAGAAAGAGTTGCCTCAGGCATGATGAGTACAGCGTAGTTTGTTTGAGGTAGCTGGATTAGAACCTGTAGTACCATGGAGTTCCAGAAGACATGGTACTTCTGTTCTTAAAGATCCCAATTTTCTACAGAATGAAGTGTTTGTGTGTAAAAAAATTGGTTGGAGAATCAGAAAACTTGTAACGAAGAAAAATTTGGCATCCTAATGTGTTAAAAGAGATGATGTCTTTTAAGAAAGAAACATCAACCCCTCACTTACTTCACATGAAAGTGAACTCTTTCCCATTAAATTCACAAGCACTATACACAGTTCTGTAAATATATTTTTATTAAAATTATAGTTAACAAGCCAAATTTATTTAGAATCTGAATTCTTTAGCATATTATACCTTGACCAGAGCCCAGCTTCATGGCAGGGGTTGGAAGCTCCCCCACATGATGCTGCAACACCGAGTTAAACAGAAATGGTGATTTTCTGCAGTCTGCACAGTCTATGGGATTTCCCATGTCTTAGAAGAATGTTAATCAATGTCATAACTCTACCAGGAAGAAATACTCGAAAGTTTGCATGACAAAAAGTATTTCTTATCTGGGAAGCTCCAATTGACTTCAGGAATATCTAGAAAGATTAAATCTTGTTCTCACTAAGTGTGATGGTGAAACGCTGATCTTGATGACCGAGAAAAGACCAGTATCTGCTATCTAGTCACTTCATACCTTTACAATGTTACCTGCATATTTTAACATCTCTGGTCCATTCTCATTCTACCCCATGTACTGAAACAGTAGTGAAGAGCACTTGTTTCCCAATTTCTGTGTTTAAGCCCACACATAATCAAGCACCTCCAGGGTGTGACTGACCCAACTGAGATTTAGCTCCATCGACTCTACATGAGGCTCCGTTTTACAGCAGCTCCATTCAGCTGGTTGGGCTGAATTAGTTAATGAACAAGTTTAATCTTGTTTAACAGAAGTCAATATGTTTTCAGCTCTCCTTGCTGCTTTAATTTTTATCATCTGTAAGAAACTCTTAATTAATGCATAGGTTTTCCTTTTCAACCTCCAGATGTGACACAAATAGTAGTTGTAATGACACTCCTCATTTTCTGCTGTTGACGTTGCAAAGCAGATGTTTTTCTCTTGGTCACATTAGCACAACTTACATATAAATAAGGAACTGAAGAAAAATATTACTACTAAAAGTGAACCCTGCTATTCTTATCACCCTCATCTTCCTCCCAGCTACCCTCTTGTGATACCATGGCCTCCTACATTGATGAATACTGCAGGAGCAGAGAGGTGGGTATTAAGGGTGTATGCTTAGCTTTTCTGAGGTCAAGGGCTGTTTTCACAACAACTTCAGTAGATCCAGAGCCATTTTGTGGAATAATTTGGCATCGGTCCTGCATATGGTTGCAAACTAATATACCACGCCTCCCACTCAAATCCAATTAAGGCTGGTTCTGTATGACACAACAACCCCTTCCTCTGAACATCATCGAGGCCCTGTAAGCATAGATGTTACTCTGGATGGCAAGGACATGGAGAGGACTCTGCAGAGATCAAAGGGGAAATGAAACAAGTACCCCTAGAAATTTATAGCCCTGTTTAAATAAATGGACAGAATTATTGAACTATCTTATTGTTTATCCATGGTAACATGAATTAAGCCAATAGAAATTATTATTTTTATTTAGATTATGATTATGATTATGATTATGATTATGATTATGATTATGATTATGATTATTATAATAATTATATGTACAAAGTACTAACTCCAATATAAAAAAAAAATTGAGAGAAGAATTGGAGCTGCTTTCTTTTGCATTTTTTGACCCCAAAATCAAAGCCCTCCAGATTTCATCTTGCTTCCGTCATTAAAAAAAAAATCTTTGCGGTTTTTGTTTGTTTTTTGATTTAGTTTTCATTTCAGTTAAAGCTCTGCTTAATTAAGGGCCATAGACTTTAGCCCACCACTTACAATGTGCAAAGCCAATGCATGTTTACTGTGTGATGTTGGTAATATTCATTAGAGAACAAAGGACTCTCATTCTGTAGAGATATGGTGATATTGCCATGAGTAAAACCCTGCATGGAAATTACCAAACTTGTGTATTAACAAAATAACAGCTCTCAAAAGAAGGGAAATTAATTTCTGCTATTTTTCACAAGATGGAGAAAAATCATCCTAAAATGTGAGCAAAGTTGATCTCACAGGGCATGTTTTCCTCTGTCTGTAGTGTCAATTCCCTCTGATATGTTTTTTTTTCTCCAGTTACCAGATTCAATAGCAACAGGGGCAGCAGATGCCACCTAGCCAACAGCAACTCTGAGAACAAAAATGTACATCAGTAAAACTACACACAGCAAAGTACAAAGCCATGTATACAATCATGTCCCAATAAACATAAGACAGGCAGAATTTTAAAATTCCAATTCACCGTGCCACGAAAAATATAAAACAATTGGGTTTTTTCCTTTACAGTGCAGTTTTCTGATTGAGAAGGAACAATGTGCAGTGTTTCCCACAAAAGTAGTATCAAAGGTAACGTCTCCATGTAAAAGGGAAGCACAGGAAAATAATTTGTTTCAATTACACGTATCTTCACCTCTAAATTTCAAAATTATTCACTGCGTTAGTTTTCAAAAACATGTCCAATTATGTTACATGGATATCAGATTTTTATATTCTTAAAAACTCATAAACCATGGCTATGCTTTATCATGGAGGTATTGGAGAGAGATAAACAGCGAGATTGGTCTAGGAATCATACTTGAACTAATAACAGAACCCCTCTATCTGAAATCTTTATCCTGACTTTTTTCCCCCTCCAGCTGAGGCTACAGGATTATCATCACTTCTGCTAACAAAATAAATAAATAAATAAATAAATTTTTGTTTATGCTGTTGTCTGCTGTTTTTACCTAGGAGGACTTGGGAGTGCTGGAAACTGCTTCAGGAAACTCATGCCATCTGACCTTACTCCGTGTGTTCCCTCATGTGAGCTGGAACAAAGGAATGGGCTGGGTGGAATTAAAGAGGGGAATGTGTGTGTGTGTGTGTGTATGTGTGTGGTGCATGTGTGCCTGTGCGCCTGTGTGTATAAAGAAGTGGTGATCAGACGTTACTGATAAGAGAAGCCAGTGGTGCTTCTGGGTGATGTGTGTATTCAACTCCAGGCTGACTCCTCTTATGCTAATACAGCCAATTTCCTCTTTTATTTCATTTCTGGAGCCTGAATCTGTGATCTCAGATAAGGTTCCCAAGGATACCGCCTTCACTCACAAATGGGCAAGCACAGGGGGGGCAGGTGACGGAGACGTGTAACTCGCAGAGAGCACCAGTGGATGAATAATTTAAAACTCCGCCCGGAGATTTGAGGCAAAACCAAGAGATAAGAGACACCACAGGGTCTTCTCTGTTTATTCAGAGCTTCATCTTCCAATGACAGGTGACCTCTGAGGTCAAGGGCATTATGGGAAATGGAGCCAAGAGTGGGAAAAGGTACCACATCCCACAAGGAAGTCATGATTCACTTGGTGTCAAATGAAAAATTGATCCTTTTCCCTGCTCTTTGCTATTTTTCTCTCTCTTGGTTTTCATAGGGAAACTTTGGGCCCGGGGCTGACACAGCTCTGAGCAGCAAAAGTAGATCCAGAGCAAAATGGCTGGTAGTGATGGGATTGCACCAGTGTGAAACTGGTGCAAGATAAGGATCAGAACCTTTGTCTGAGCAGCCTGCTGTCTGTGTCTGTACACAGGGAGTCTGCTTTGCTAGCAGTTCTATCAAATCAGATATGTATAAAGGCAATACCTCAGAAACATCACAGGCTCAATCCACGCCATGTAAATTGCTGTTTTTCACTGGAGTGACCTGAATCTGTATCCACTCAGAAGCTTCCTTCATGTTTTTAAACAAAACACTCCCTCCCAACAGTTGTAAACCTTAATTTCATTTATTTTATGTTGGCCTGAAAGTATTTACTGACATGGTTTTACCTGGTGTTTGGTAAAGATGCTGAAACAGCTGAAAAATTCTCAAGAAACACCTGGTCATTCCTAGGCATTACGCAAAAGACAAGGCACATTCACAAGCTCTGGCTCTATTTTTTCAGCCTCTTTCATATGAGAAATCCCGAACTCAATGCTTCCTTTACAATTAGGAAAATCTGAAACTGTTCACTCTGGTCATATTTCTATTGTTAGCTTTAGGATCTTACAAATTCTGACAGTAAGAAGTATCCCTAGAAGAGCTCTGCTCTACATTATCAAAATCTTCTGCTCAGTTATTCCTATTTGCTTCAATGCAATGCAGCCATGACCTCTACAGTGAAAAAAAAACAGGCAAAGTCAAACGTTTCTCAGTGCTGGTTTACATTTCCCTGCCTCTTAAACTGCTGTTTCTGCTTTCCTCTGTTTGAATGTTATCCATGTTTTCATTCCTGAGCAAGCACATACCTTTTATCTTTTTAGATAAACATGAAAACATACTCAGGTCACTGCCCGGTGAGGAGTTAAGGTTTTGCGTGACTGCCACCCTCGTGTACCACGCACGCTCTTCCCTTCCAACTCCCCCACTCCCACTGCGAGCCAGTCCCACCTCAGAAATGTTCCTTGTAGGCTTTTGGAAATGTTTGGACAAGTCCTGGGGCTGACTCACATCACACCTCGCTCCCAAGTTAACCCAAGCCAAGCAGAGCAATGTGCTGGGCTGTACAGCCTGCCTGGACTTCAGGGGTGGCTCACGCCCAGCCATCTTGCCCATTCCTTTTCATGTCCTTGTTTTCAGACTCATAGCCTGATGAAACAAATGTGCTCATGAGCCTAAAGCTGAACATCTCACCCACAAAACCCACACCACTGGGAGGGCTTGAAAGAGTTGGGTGAGCCATACAAGTCTGCTGCTATTTATGTTCACAACAGATGCTTGTCAAGGGGGTCCTCTGGGGTTCCTCCAGCTCAGCCAAAGACAGCTTTTGCCTCCTGTGTACCAGTTTCACTGGGTGCAGTCCTCCCAGTCTGAAATGGTGCTGAACTGGGACAAGTGAGATGGGAATCAGCCCTCCTGGTCTCACAAGGGTGTTTCTCCCTAATGAGTAATGGTGGTGGGTAAACAAAATATTCTCCTTCATGTTGCAAGTGAGAATAGGGAGGTGAGAGATGCAGATAATGACTTCTTAAATCATTGCACCCATTCAGGAACTGGGTTTTGCTCTGGATAGCACCTCTGAGACTAAAGAGTCAAATATTATAATGGCCATCTAAGTGTACAATTTCATGTCTCAAAACCAAAGTATGTGTTTGTACAAGTGCATACCTATATATTGTCAAAGTTCAGAGTATTCCAAGACACTACACCTAATTGAGGTAGAAATGTGTACACATTCACGTCATGTCTAAAGCTAAAGTGTCCTACTTCCAGGTGGGAGTCATAGCCATAAAACCTGTGTAGGTCTTTACAGCTTAAACTATTTCTCCCAAAGGCAGAGTGTGGGCTGAACTTTTTTTGAGATGCAATTATAGTTTATGCTCAAAAATTCACTCATCTTTCCATAGAAGAAAGCAATTAAAGAAAATGCACAATCACAATACAGGAGGTACTGGTCCAGCTCCTTGTCCTGTGTCAAAGGTTTCAAACACACATATATAGACCATTTTGGCTTGGTTAAATATTTGGAAAAAAACATTAAATATGTCCTTCAAAGAGAAGAAGAAATACATTTTCCTCCCATTAGTTAGTTACCAAATAAACCAGGATTTCTAGCTACTGAAGTGAAACTCAGAATGTTATGCACCTCCTCAAAAAAAAAAGTGTCCTGAGGACTCTGAAGCTCCTCAACTAATTCTTATGAGGTTAAACCACCTCAAAAGGAATCTGAATTGATAGAACCTGTCATCTGGAAGTTAAATAATTTTTGAGAGAGGGATTCAATAAACAATCTATTCTACAAAGTCAAGAATTTCCTGAAATGAGCTTAGTCCTGAGATTTTTTTGAGAGAAAAAGAATGATGCCATATTTTTAAGCAATGTCATGGTCAGTGCCATGTTTTGCAGATTTGTTCTAAAGATGGTAAAAGAACATTTAAAATATTGAATTCCCTGGAGAACAGATAAGGTTTAGATGGCAAATCCTAGCAGGACCAAGGCTTGAACTAAAGAGGTGTTTAGTTATGAATAAAAAAATTTCTTTGGAGGACAGAAAACACAATTCTGTGTTTGATGAAACAAAAGTTAGATTTGATACATCATAGTATGAACAATTTTTCAGCCTCTTTATTTTTCTCTAGTTTTGATGATAAAATGATCTCTTAGTAAGTGTGCTTCGGTTTTGAAGCTGTGATTTGCTAGATATTATGTAGTAACAGCTCTTCAAAATGAAAGATAGTCTTTATCCATTTTGGGCAGAGAAACAGTGATGTTACAGAATCTTGAGTCTAATCTGAAATGATGAATTCAGAGTAGCATTCTTTGTAATTTTGGGGAAAGAAGCATTTATGACAATGTTCTTTCTTAGTGGTTCATAAATCAGAAAAAAAAAAAGAAAAAACTTAAGTGGAAACCTAGCAGTTTTCACACTAATCCAAGAGTTTTTTCCAATGAACTGACTTCTACCTCCCTTTACTCCACTCCAAACTGATACTGATTGAATTACCTTATTAAAATTTAGAAAAGGAAAAAAATATCACCACGCTGTTTAGAATCTGTCATTTACAATTTCCTTGTTATCCACACACTCTAAACTTCAGAAAAATGTATTCTGATTCTGTTCTGAGCAACTGCCAATGGGGAAAAAAATCTTCCAGATGTTATTCAGTTCTGTTTGTTTTACCACACTGCAGTGCAGATTGATGTGGGACTTCCATTGCTGAATGAAAGGATGGATCAACCTGATAACAGGAAAAATGGAACTGAAGGAAATACAAAGAGTCTGGGTAATTTTTAATTTTTTTTTTTTTTTTAAACTCTGCCTTTCTTTTAAATGCCACCAAATATCCCCTCTTCCAGATTATGGCTAGTACAGGAAATTAAAGTGTGAAGAGACTGGATACAAGACTGGTTCAATGAGGTGATTTGTAGCTCTGTCATAAGTGTTGATGGCTAAATCTTGGACCCATTAAAGTCAATGCCAGGCTCAGTGATGTACTCAATAGCTACAGCTTTCTGTCTCTGGCAATCATATTCTGCATTTCTTAAAAATGAAAAGATAAAGGACTGTAGACATTAAATAATAGAAAGATGAGTGTGCATCAACTTCACTATGCAGCAGATAGGAGTAGGGCTCCTGAACCCCACAGGAATGCTCCAGCCAGAAGACCGACTCAGCTTTTACTGCTGAACAGACCTTTCAGTCATACAAAATTGGTTCACTGAGGGGAGGACACAATTTATAAAATGAAGGGCCCCAAAAGGAGCATAAAAGTGAAATTAAAGGTTATACCACATAATAGTGGTTCCTTTTGAGTCCCTCTCCCACAGAAGAACAGTAGCAGGAAATAATGTTAATTTTTTTCTTTCTTTTACATCAGTTTTACACTGACCTAATACCATTCAGTTTGGTACAGCTACTCCTGATTTATGATGAGGTAAATGAAAGCAGAGTTGGACCCCAAAGGAACATAATATAGACCACCTGTTTTGAGAGAACAACTGGGTTAAGAAGTGACTTATAGACTGTACATATAAGAAGCATGTGAAAAGGGCATGGTGGGAGTAACAAAAGCCTACAATTATCCAGGCCTAGACTGGATTACATTAAGTGGAGGAAATAAGGTTGGCAGTGTGTTTGTGGATCTGGGACAGGATTGCTTCCTAATTTAATATGTGCCACGACCAACCAGGAAGGAAACCATATTAAAGTTGTGATTAAGCACTGAAGGGGCATGATTGAATACCTTCCCTCCCCTTCAGAGGTAGGGGACACTTAAAGATCATAAGAAAGCTCAAGAACAAACTAAACTGAGAAGCTGGAGTTAGGAAAAATGACCTAGTTGCAGAACTTGGCGAGATTAATATAGGAAATACTTGCTGCATACCAGTTTGTTAAACATGTGTGTTTGGCTTCTGTTGTCAAGGTGATTACATGCCTTGATACCACTAAAAACAACCCACTGCAAACTCATGGACTGTAGCAACATCTCCAGTTTGTTTATAATAAAAGTAAAATCCATAAAGAAGTCTGAAAACCAAAATAAAACAAATAAAGTCTCATCTACACTCAACAGCTTTATAGGGAGAGCTGTACTTACAACACTTTCTTTATGAGGACACTGCTTATACTGGCAAAATTGACTTTTTGCTGGAGTGGCTTATACTGCCTTAACAAGTGCAATGAGCCTGGAAAGAAAAACCACTGTTTGTTGCTTTAATATCTACCCTGGAAGAGAGACTCACCTCCCTTAACTTTGTCTAACTACTGTTTGGTCTCAGATAGTTATCTGGGACACCCTATAGTCAAGAGAAAGAGATAGGTATTTCAGAATAGGGTAATTCCCACTTCTGTTTGATACCAACTTCATGATGGGTTCAGTTTCCTCAAGGGTTTCTTCACTGACCTCAGGAATACAGGTAACCAGCACTAAGCATGCTGTCCCCTGCCATCAAGCATCTCAGATAACTGTGCTCTGCAGGGCTTTTAAAGGTACCCAAATTACTGGTGGAGGAGCAGGTGTGACAACACAGACTGGGTTCTACTAGCAGGATTACATGGCTGTGGCTAGTTCCTGGGCTAGTTAACCTGTTCCTCTGGTGGTATTTCATGGCAATGTGGTTCCACTGCTTTGGGGTCCTGAGTCGATCCCAGTGTTAGGGAATTTCTGCATGGTACTGCTTAACATGGTCAGATCCTTCCATCAGATAAACACCTGAACAACAGCAAAGGAAAACATCCCCATGGACAAGATGTTGTGAAGTTTTTTGTGAGGACTTGGCTTAAGTTGCTGATTGTGCCCTGGTTTGAATTCAGCTGCCCCAGAGAGCAGGTTCAGAGATCAGGCCTCCATTTAGGAGGTGGGGATCAGCCTTATGGACACTGAAGATCAGCTAGAAACCCTCAACTCACCCCGTCCCTTCTTACAGACAGTTACTGCTTGGATTGGTGAAAAAGTAAATGTTGTGACTTGAAAGAACTGGACTGTGGACATCAACCAGTGGTTTTGACAGGACTGTACTGTTTGGATAAATAAACAAGGAACATAGCTTTTTTCAATGGTTGTGTTTTATGAGTAATTGTATCCTAGCCAAAATTTAATTTGAAAAGCTGCCTAATTTCCTTTCAAAATAGAATTTCAATGGGATAAGGTGACAAAGTTTCCAAGGGCTCTTAGAGGATTAAAAGACACACTTTCTTTTAAACTCAAGTCCAGGAGCAGAGTACACCTCAGTTTCCAATATGCTTTTAAACTCTTCTCCCATTATCCTTCCTTTCCTCTGTTATGTTATCCAGGGTTTTACACCACTGTTTTCCATATCACAGTGGCTCCATTAGTGAAGTTTTTTCTCATCGTCCAAATTCTCTGAGAACTGCTGCTCATTCTTATAGTCACAGTAGGCCTTTAGATTTGAACAACAGACTCAAAAATGGGCAAGTATTGAGATGGTTAATCTTCTCCCAAGGCAAGCCAGCATCATTAAAATAACTTTGCTTTCAAAGTAAGATAATGATTTCTGTCCCGTCTGCAGCCCACACATTAATGCTGATTTCCTTCTTTTCCTTTGGTTCCCAGATTTCACAAGGAAAATAAAGTGGCAGATTGGGACTATGAAAGATAGATGGGGGTGAACTGGAGGCAGTGAAGGGAGGAAGGATTAGTAAAATGTCAGTACACAGAAGTGGAGAGTCATAAAAAACCTACCAAAGAAGGCCAGAAGAAGTAGAAGGAATTGAAAAAATAAAGAAAGAAAAATAATGCATTAAAGAGGCAGATAATTTGAAAATGAGTCAGCAAGACCGCTAGTGGACAAGTGTGGGAGAATCTGTGACAAACGAGATTGACTTTTGGCAAGAGTTTCAATTAATTCTCCACAGCATAAAAAGATGTTAAAAATCAGATATCTGAAAATATCACACAACTCATTAAAGGGTAGTAGTAGTCATTTGTCCACCTTACTAAGTACTTGTTATTTGAACATTTGGATTTGTTACACAAGCAACTAGATGAAATATGAGAGTTTGTGTTTTCAAGGAAGTGAAGTTGCATCATCTTATGGTCCTTTCTGCTCTAAAATCCTTGTTTCTATCAACCTGAGGCTTTCAGTGGCAGATGCACTCATTAAGCATCAGTTCATTAACCTGTTTAACATGTCTCCATCTTCAGTCTGGAAAACTGTATTGGTAACAACATCTTTAAGTAAGTGCTTGACCACCTTTCTGAATTAGGTTGTGGACAGTATGCTTTAAAGCTAAAGTGAGATCAAAGGCTTCAAAAGAAACATTGCACAGGCAGAAATTGCTGTGTTTGTTCAGACTTGGTGGCGTTTTAAGTAGTCTCTCGTGTCAGGAAAAGCTTTAGCCACAGTGTACATTATGTGTAACACAAAATATCAATTATTAGAAGCTCTATGTTCCCTTCTAAGGGAGGAATTCAAGGGGGGAAAATAATGAAGAAAAAAATTTTCATTCCTTTGTTTCCTTGTACCTAACGAAACAAATATTCTTTACATGTTTTAGAAAATTGTCACTGTGGTTCCAAAAGGGAGACACCAACCAAGAGTCCTCTGTAAAGGCTTATGATAAAGCCAGAAGAATGGATGGAATCATGGAATCATTAAAGCTTTAAAATACCTCTTAGATTGTCAAGTCCAAGCATTAACACAACACTGCCAGGTCCACCACTGAGCCATGACCTGAAGCACCAGATCCACATGGATTTTGAACATTTCCAGGAACAGTGATTCTGCCACTTCCCTTTTAACTCCATGTGAGCATAGAGGAGTTGCATTGCTTCTCCAGGAATGTTGTTATCTGTGGCATATCAAAAGTAGAAAGTGAAGCCTCTGATGCTTGGTCTAGTACCATAAAATCCACCCAACACTTCCCATCCAACATATATATTCATACATGGCTCCATATGTATAAATGCTTCAGGTCAAACAATCCTGAAATTATACAAGAACATTCATGTGGGACATTTCATATATCCCACCAATATTTCCAAATAGAAGCATAGCCAGGCCAAAAATATGCATGTTCATTCCCATGTCTATTCACTTTCTATTGTCCTTGGCCACATTTTATAATGAGAATGTCAGGCATTGCAGAAAGCAATATGTATAAATATAAAATAAGTCCTAAAACTCTAAAAAGATGGGCTGACAAATCAGGAGTTGGGAATATGCTTCTGTGCTCAATTTTTTTTCATTTTACATGTCTTTTTCCTTCCCTACAGCTATATTTTCAGCTGATTCAAATGTAGCTCACAATGAACTGACATTTTTTGCAAACTTCACCATATCTGAAGTCATCAACAGCTAATACAGGATTATATTATCTGTGACATATTTTTAAACTTGTAACAAAACCACAAGGATGAGAGACGTAATTTTTATATATATATATTTTAATGGAAATTCAAATTTCCACCTCCTTGTGTACTTCTGCAAATCAGGATTCACAAAAGTAAAGAATCTGATAAGGTTTGCAAGATTGGAATAGTTATGCTGAGGTCTACTGCTTTGTTTTCCTGTGCATTCATTTCCATTGCAATTATGGTGCATGGAGTTTTAAGCCTCAATTTTCCTTTGAAAGGCAAAAAGGGATTATTCCAAAATTTAAACCCAAATGTAATCTATGCATAAAAATACATGGACATTCAAAGTGAAAATTGCTAAATTCCCCTATTCTCAGTCTTTATTGTTGTGAATTACAGGAAACTAATCATACGTATCTGATCGATCTAGGACCCAAATGACTCAGATGAAGATGTCCTATACCTGACATTAACACAAAACTCTTTGAGGAAGCATTTTAAGACCTGGGGACAAACCAAGACCTCATCATGATCTTCTCTGGGGAAAAAAAAAGAGTCAAAAAACCAACTCTGGGTGCTGCACAAAAGTAGGATTTGCATAACATACTAAAATATTTAAAGATATCTTGCAAAATGGCATTTTTGTTCCTCCCATCCACGATACAAATTTGACACTGATTTCATTACATCAACACAATTTAAAATTGATTGTCTAGTTGAACTATGGCAGTGTTAGCAGACGTGGCAAAATATAGATCATATTTATATCTTCCTAATTGCATAGAGTGCTGTCAAAATTCCTCTAGAGAATTTTGGTAATGGTATTAGTCATAAGCAGAAACTATCCCAGAGGTTATTCAAGATACGTGGTTCACCATGTTGCAGCTAGTATTGACCTGGTATTTTTAAAGTCTTTATTTTATCAGCCCAATCTCCCATTCTATCAGTTGATCTATAGAACACATTTAGGCTATTTCTCATATTCAGTGTAGTTTCTTAAATTTCTTTCACTTCCAATTGTGCAATGTATGTGTAATTAATGTGTTGCCTGTAATTCATTCTCAATCTCACCCTTTGCCTACAGGGAGGCAAATAATTGCCATAGAACATTCTGTTTTCGTACAGACAGATGGGCATATGCAACTTTTTATTAGAGAAATTGAGATGCACCTGGTCTGAACAGAAAAGAGAGAAATATTTGGGACAGTCTTTTGAACACCCCAGAGTATCTAACATTTTTCCAAAGGAACTCTGTGTGCTGTACAAACAAGCTTCTCTTATGGTTTCTTCAAAATGTTGCCAGAGGACAAACCTTAATGACCACAGCAAACAGGGGTGAGGTAGTATTGACTCCAAGGTTCTCAGTTTTTCTCATATTCACCAGAATAATTTTTCCCATTTCTTCAGAGTGTTTAATATCTTTTTGGGGGGACATTAAATGTCTAATTTTTTTTTCTCAAGAACAAACCAAAGCAAGCCTACCTGACTTTGAATGCCTCAGAGGGTGGACTGGATGTGTATCAAAACCAAGACTCTCAAAACAGGAATAGCTGAGAACTAAAATGTTTTCTAAATATTTAAACTACCATCATTTCTCACACAGCTAAGTGTTTATGAAACCATCATAAAGGCATTGAAATATTTCTCCAACAACATGCTCATCCTGACTGTTATATCCATAATATAGAGTGTTTGTCTGGCAAGCATGGGGTGTATTAGCAAGCTGGATGTGCTCTCACTCCTCACAGTTAATGCAGAAATCTCTCATATCACCAGAAGCTCAGACCCAGAATCACACCTAACTTAAGGCATTTAGTACCTGAATTAGCAGATATCACACCAAATTCCCTAATAGTCTCTGGAGAAAATGGACAAACCTTAAGAAGACTGTTCAGATTTCAATGAGATTCAGCATTCTTCTGCAGGTGTTTATGGCTGTTGTTAATTTGCTTTTTCTCAGGCAACTGCAAAACTAGGTAGATCTACCAGAAATGGAACCTGAACCCTGTCTATAATTTATATTTTGATGACTTTTCATGCTATAAAGACCTCAGTCATTCCAAATACACGATTAGGAGGTAAAGGCAGCTCCCAAACAACTGAAGCTGCATCATTTGGACAGACATTATGACAGCAGAGCTGCTAAAATCAAACGAGCTTCCCAGTCCATATGGCATCCGGGGTCAAATTCATGAGCAAAACAATTCCATCTTAACCGATCTGGATGTTTCACAGCTGCTCTGCCTCCCTGCCACAAAGCAAGCAGAGTGCACCAGCGAATCTGATGCCGACTGTAAATCCTATAAATATGACATAGCCCAGAGGGTCAAATTCATCCCTGATTGAGACGCATTAACCTTATTCACTGCCTCGTGTCACTTGTTTTATAACTTTGCAGTGGTGTCAGCTTTGTTTAGGATGTGTAATGGTAGGAAAATGGTATGAAATATGCTGATTTATCAGATTTACAGGGGGTTTACGCTCACACGATCAGTAAGCAAGAGGGAAATCAAACTGATAATGACTAAATTTTTTCTCCAGGAAGCAAATTGCAGCTCACAATTTGATCACTTAACACTATGCAAAACACACCACAGCCAGCTACTTTATCCAGCATCCTCCTGATTTAGTCATAACTTTTAATTGTCACATTGTAGGCTACTCCCCCCTTCTTTCATATTCAGCTTTTTCTGTACCTACAATGGGAAATAATTTTTTTTCCCTATGTCTATTTGTGTTCCTTTTCCTAAGTGGAGATTTGTTTAATAATGGGCAAGGACTTGGATTCTTCATAAAAGCACTAAAATATATTAATCACTTCACTTTTGTCTGTGGAAGGAGAGGCAGGAAAGGGAGAAAGCTTTGTATGAAAATGATTAAATTGGGATTGTTTGAACTCATTATTGGAATTATTGAGCTTTCTGTTAACTTGAAAGAAAAGTTCAGATCAATTATATGCACTCACTACATGTTCTTATTTTTCTAATAGCCTAAAGATAGAAGTGGGATTTCTTGCATACAATTGCAGTCGAGGCATAAAAGGCACATTTATTCCTACAGTCGAAGAGAGCAGAAGGAACAAGTCTGATTGCCATATCTTAGTTTTTCCATAGACTAGAAAAAAGTCAAAATCTTCAACCCAGCCCTATGTAGATGCCCCATTCAAGTCCTGAGCAATATTTCAGCTCTCTTAGACCCTTGAGGTGATGCATGTGTGCTGTAGAAGTCTGGTTCCAGGGTGTTTACTGTGATATGGTGCAAGGAAGGTTCCTCCATCCATATGCAGTAGCCCATGGTGCCACTGGATGGCAATGGTTACATTTGTCACTGGCATGTTTAACTCTCCTCCAGTCACTGTGATCTTCTGCACAAAAAATGACCTGGTTTTCTTCCAGCAAAGCTATTGAGAACTTTTCCATTGCTGTCTGCCAGAGCAAGATTAGACTTCATATCTTTTAAAGAATGGATAAGTACTGCCCAGCTTTTTCCCATGTTCTTACTCTTTGCAGTGTAGGCAGACACCATCACAGAATGGATTTTAGGTTTCTAAGCCTTGGCAACTCACATCCTATATGTGAGGTGGAACAGACTTTGAGCTGCTCTAACATTGTGAGAAGGCAGGAGAGGAGAGCTTGCATGTCACTGTCACCTCCTGACGTGTCTCACCAGCCACATGTCCAGACTCTGTATCAGAGAACCACAGAATCATGGAATGGTTTGGGTTGGAAAGGACCTTAAAGGTCATTCCAACACCCACTGCCATGGGGAGGGACACCTTCCACTAGACCAGACCTTGGAAGGATCTGCCTGTGCTGGTCTATGTCAGCAGCAGCAGCCTTCCTTGCCCACAACAGGAATTTGCCAGTGTCTGCTGCACATCCCACATGAGCAACACAAGAGGGAAGAGCTGTGTTCAACAGCTTGCTCTATAGCCTATACAGGAAAGAGCTACCAACATCTTCCTTTCCCTTAATCTTTTCTTGCTGTTCAAATGAGTGGACTCACCAATTAAATATCAGTTCTGCATGAAGATTTTCCATGGTTTATTCATTTTTCTTCTGAACTGTGCAGTGATACAGCCAATATGTTTGCAAACCTACGTGCTTAGTTTGGCACCAAGAGGGTAAACAGTGCGACCTCTGTGATGTACTTGAAATTTATTGAGTTTTTAGCTTCATGCAGCTGGCAAGCAGCAATCTGCAGACACCAGTTCAGAGACAGAGATGCTCATAACAGTGTCATGTAGCAGTGGTGGGAGTAGCCAACAACTACTCTTACAAACCTCAGCATACCATATTTATGGGTGAAGTTTTTATTGTTTGCTACTGATGTCTCACTTGTGTCTAGTCACAAACAGATATTTGTACTTCTAATCAGGGAAGTTCGGTGGTGTCACTTCAAAATTCAAACAAAATTGATCATATACATCATACATCCTGTTTTTCTGTAATGGTGTTTTAGCTCTTCTGTTGTTAATTAGGGAGAATATCAGCTGTGAATTTCAACAAATCTCTTGAGAAATTTTGCAGATCTAAAAGTGTAATACCCACATCCCTCAATGTGTCCTCACAGGGCAAGAGCAGCAGCTCACGACCATCCTGAAGACCTTCCAACAAATTTCTCCAATCTATCAATGTCTGACTTTATTTTAAAACTGCACATTGGAAATATTTTTCATGATGGAAACATGTTTCAGTTTTGACCTATGTACCACTGTGAAGAGCTGAGATCCTTCCTTGAATCCTTCATGTTTTGGGCTGAGCCTAAATCTGGGCTGAAGGCACTGGGTTGTTTATTTTTGCATCCTGTGTGGAAATAAAAAACACTCAGAGCTGAGGAAGTGGAGTTATGAGGTAGCCTTTAACACGAGAGTGGGAAAAAAGGCTAATGAAAGATGATGTAATTCACCATCTTTTTAAATCAGCAGGAATCACCTTCCTGCACAGCTCAAATTGATGCCTCAAAGAAAATTCTGGGATACTATTCTGGAAACTGCAGATAAAACACTTCACTACTGTGGAAATGAGCTCATCTCAGAAGTGGAAATGGTCACTGAGAGAAAATTGCTCACTGCTTTCACCTCTCACTCTCAGACAGAAAGTAAGCACAATTTGTAACTGGGGAAAATGTTAGCTCTCCCATAGCTCACTGGGGAAGTCATACATTTAGGAGAATTCCTCATGAACTTCTGCATGTGAATGATTTATCTAAAGCCCCTGGACTGTTAATGGGGACATGAAGGCCTTTAGGGGTGCAGTTCACTTCATCCTAAGGTGGGTATTCAGGCATCATAGTGTTAAGCCCATTCTGTAAAATCTTACTTTTATTGTAGGGAGAGCAGGGGGGTACCTTTAGTATCTTAGAGGTTTTAGGGACTTTTAACAGATACACAATTTAGTGTTAATTCATTTGCTCCATAAAATCAGGAGCTGCACATACAGAAAAGTAGAAGAGTATGGGAACTGTGTGGGTATCAGAAGTCAAGAGAAACAGAAAAGAGATGTGAAAAGACAGGAGGAAAAACTTAATGATGGGAAGAATGAATGGAAAAGGTATATGAGAAATAGACAAGAGTGGTACTCGACCATATCAGTGTCCTCCATTATTGCTTAACTTTGGGAAGTTTTATGGGTTTGGCCTTTTTTTTATGTGTTTCCTCTTAATCTTGATTTTGAAATGTTTTCCTTAAATTGCATCAGCAGCTGAATGCAACCTTCTGGTTGCAAACTCCTCCACACACTCACTTTTCCCTCCTCCCACACCCAGGATGCTTGATCTTTCACTGATATCAACCATAAATTAGCTGACCCAGGGCACAACTTAATAATGAGAGCAGGCTCTAAGGAAATGCACTGCTGGGCAGACTTGTGCAAGTTTAAATGTACCTTTTTTTCTCAGTTCACCCAAAAATGATGAAAATGCAGCTTTATTTGAGGGAAAGGTTGTTTGCAACAATATGAAAGAGGGACTGAATTCCTGCCTGTTGGAGGAAGGACCATGCTATGGGCTCACTGACTTTGTAAGATGATTTTTCTCAGCCTCCAGTATCAGAGGAAGATACAATTGCGATAAATAATTTAACTCCAGCAGATTAGCCATGTAGATAACTACTTTCAGGACTGGGTCTGTTGATGGTTTGGAAGTATAGAGATGAACAAAATAATGTAGGTTAGGAACTCATCTCCCATAATTTTGAATGCTCTCCTTTCAGTGCTGTCCTCACAAGGCTCCATCAGCACTCCCATGACTCTGCCATCATTTCTAGCAGGCTGTGTTCTGTTTGGGGAACTCTGGGCCTTCACCATTGTGATTCTAACACAATAGATTAAAAGATGGGGAAATACTTTCTTTTATTTGTAAGAAAACACTATAACTCGATTACAATGATTTAGGAGGAAGATTTTAGCAAATGGTTCCTCAAGACAGCCCAGTCTAGTGAATGGCGTCCCTGTTCATGGCAGGGGTGTTGGGATGGTCTTGAAAGTCACTTCTAAGACAAACCATTCTATAATTTTATGATACAGAGTCTGAACTACCATGTAATTAACATGAAACTCAGCCTGGGTTTGTTGTCTCCTCATTATCCTTTTTCCCAGTTCCAGCTGTCCACATTCCTTCTTCTGGGAGCTGGGTTGTGTATGCTGGAGATCTATCAGTGAAGACATTAAACAAATGAGGGTTGCTCTGGAAATGAGGCCAGGTTCCTTTCCCAGAGTGCTATCTGCCATGAAATCCTACAGAGATTATTCAGATCTTCTTGGTGCAGGAAATGTTGTCATCTTGGGCATCCCTTAAAGGGAAGATGGTCACTTATCTTTTTAGGTATCTCTTCTCATTTTAAAGCAATCTGACAAGGGCTGGGATTCATTTTTAGAGACAAGGAGTGGGTGAGGGATGAAAAGTAGGTTGCTTTGCTTTAAAAAAAAAAAAAAAAAAAAGCAAAAACACCAAAAAAAAAAAAAAAAAACCCCAAACAAAACAAACCAAAACAAAAACAAAACCCAAAAAACCCCAAACTTGAGCTAGAGAAAGCTGAGGAAATATATTATATTTGCTCCCATGGAGATCACATGTGGGATAGAAGAAATACAGCTTTCATTAGAGTTAGTGTGCAGATCCAATGATCTAATATAGCAGGGTTGGGTTAAACACTGTTTATGGAATTACTTTTTGAAGTGAAAAAAAACCAAATACATTTTATAGACCATTCCTTCTGCTTAACACCTGTCCATGATGATAAAAGATAATAGTAAACAGAATGTATTAGAAAGCAAAGGCCAATAGGTCTTTTTTTAAACCTGATCCTTTCAAAGAAGCCTCTCCACAATCAAGTGTAGTGAGAATTTAAAATTCCAAAAGTGAATATATCTCTAATTTCTATTTATGATTATACCAGTGTAATTGTGCAAAGACTTTAGACAAATTTCTGGGCACATACGTGGCACATAAATTAAGTATTGAAGAAAAACCCTTGATGGGCTACCAGAGTTAACCAAAATTGAACACGCAGCCTTATGCGTCAAGTTAATAAACTATTACCATCTAAAGCAAAAGAAGAGATTTTATATTTGAGCCTTGTGTTCCAGCTACATGTGTTCTGTTGCTTAGACATAGCAAATGCTGTATAATAGAAAATGGAAAAATATATTGAAGTCATCAAAGCAACTCCTAGGCCCTGTCCAGCAGACCTGATGTCAGAGGGCTTGAATCTCTCCCCCTGATGGCATTTGTAGTGGTTATACTTAATGCTTGCACTTCTCAAAGAAAGAAAAAAAAAAATAGGATGCAGACTAAAATCTCTCACATGCCTTCAATTACATCAACATTTACTACAGAAGCGCTTCTTATTCTCCATGCTTCTGAGAGATTGTTTGAATTCAGTCGGTGGAGTCTGGCCTTAACTTTGATGTTTCAAAAGCTGGTGGAGAAACTGTGCAATCAGAAAAAATAATCTAATTAAAAAGGAAAAATGATGAGATCTGAAAAAAAGTTGCAGGAGTCAGAAGAGAGGGGGAGGGAGGTGCATTTAAAAAGCTTGCTTTTAACTTCAGGAGAAGTACCCCTTTAATGTAAAAATAAATAAACTAAAAGACTTTGTCTTTAAATTCATTTTTTTAAATGATAGTGAAGCAAAATTTGTGCAACTACATAGAAAAATAGAAAAATTCCAATTTAGAATTCCATCATGAAACGACACCATTCTAATTTCTCCAGGCCACGGTTTGTTAATATTCCACAAAGTCCCAGGATGCAACTATAAGACAGCATTCAAATCTATGAACATGAGGCAATCATGCTCAGCAGAGTATAACAATAATTATAATAGAGATTAAATAAAAATAATTAGAAAAAGTTCATCTAGTTTTGATGTATTAATTATTCTGACCCTGTTCTATTCAGAGTCTAATTATCTGGTTCAGTGAAAATGCCAAGATTTCTACGACTCATAAAAATTACATTCCAGTAATTATGTCAGCAAACTAAACAGTATTCATTTACCATGCCTTTTTATGCACACATTTGAATATGCTTTTTTAACTGTTTTTTCTCTTTGTTCCTATTCATGGGAAATAATACCTGTAGAGAAATTTGAAAGTCAGTAGCACTCTAAACGTAATGTGCAATTCTTGATGATATTTTTCCTTTGTGAGGCTTCTGTAAGTCTCACATAACCTTTGTTTAAAAAACATGAATTAAAGTTCACTCTTCAGTTGTTTCAAAGAAGCATTTTGAAGTCTGTGCTGTAAAAAAAAAAAAAATGGGGAAAAAAAAAAGAAGAAAGTTTAAAGTGGCAACACAAAGCAAAATTTCCTTTCAAAAATGTTGGCCATAATAAAGACTACAAACCAGCCCACCTGCATGATGACCATGTTGAGTGTTTTTAGAGGGACAGATTCTCATCCTTGTATGTCTTCTTTTTCTGCTTTATGGGAATGCAAATAAAATCACCAACTACATTACAAAAAATGATATAAATCATTGAACCTCAACAGGATGTGAAAAATTTGCTGTCGGGGATGTGGCCCTGATTTTCATGAGACTGAAGAGAAGAAAAGAACTTTATCTCAACAGAGGACTGTTGAGATCTAGATGGTATTATTTAATTTTCAACTATCTAATGCTACTTCAAGCTTCAGCCTTGTCCCAATGCTTATTAAACTGTTGACCTCTGTGCAGAAGAAATGGTGGAGTAAATCAGTGTCACCCACCCAAGAGGCCGGTAAAATCAGCCCTAGGTCAAGAAAAGGATGCAAATGGGTCACAGTAATTTACTATAGATAGTAGTATGGTTACTGTGTGGAGGGAAATAAAACAGGGACTAAAGCTTTCAGCAATAAGGAAAAAACTTTCATTATGTGAAATTTATTTGTACCCGAGGGAACAGTCTAATGTTTAACAGACCTGACTGAATGCTACACAAGAAAAACTGTCCCAAACCAAAAGGTTGTAAATACTCAGTTCATTTTAAAAAAGAAAAAGTAATTCAGGTCATTGTCTGTGATCAAGATGCTTCCGCTTCCAATTGATATTGTTTCACCTGAACAGAGCAGGGTTACAAATATATATATTTCAGTTATTATTTTTTTTTTTTTGATTTGAGCTTTTTGCATTTTTTTATCAGGAGAAAAGATGACAAAAAACTGATATCCCTAAACTAATCCTTACAGCTTTTTAAAGTGGAAATTCACATCTGTTTCTTCATTATTTGTTGTGCTACAAAATTTAAATTATATTTAAACCATAAAAATGTATTACAGTTTTAACAGACTGCTCATGTTTTGCTTTAAGAAGGGTAAATGCATACAATACTCTAAAATTTCCCACTCTAGTTTACCTGCTGCTCCCTAAACATATCTGCCTTAGGAAATTTCAGCCTTTAGGATTTTTAAAGGTTGTTTCATTGTATAAATCCCATTTGAAGTGCACAGTTTTCTGACTCATAGTATAAAAACTTCCAGGTGGCATGAGTCAGTCCAAAATCTACTTTGCCAAACAGCTACTTAGATATTTTCTGTTCAGTAACCAACCAAAAAACCAAAACCAAAGAACTGGTTAGGGTTTGGGGTTTTTTTCTGTTAGCTTACTGCTTTGTTGTAGGTTGAAAGACCTTGTAATGTTGGCCAAACCAAAAGAACCATGAAAGAACATAAAATATTACAAGGAAAATATCTTAAATACACAGCTTCTATTCAATTTCTGCAACTGCTACTTGTCTAATATGTTTGCTTATTTTTGAAATGTCACAACGTGAAACTTTGTCATAATCATAAACTCTGTATTGCTTTGACGTAACTACTTGGACAGTCACTTCCACTGCTCAGGAAGGAAAAACTCCATTGCACTGCTTAATTTAATAATTGATTAATTTCCTGAAATTCAGAGTCTTGTTCTGGTTATATGAGCTTTCAGGTGGGAAGGAATTCTTTCGGGAAGGAATATTTTGGGAATAGTTAACACAAAAGAATTGTGTCCTGCAAGACCAAAATGGTGCTGTTGTCATGTCTTGTAGATGACCGTGCCTCACATGGAATGACTTTCTGCCTTAATCAGCAAGTTAAATTCTCAATAATACCGTGGAATCAGAATAAAAACATGCACCTTTACACCACAGTCAACTTCTAAATTAAAGTATAACAGCTGATTTTGTAAATAAAGATGTCAAGTGTTTTAAGAGATGAAATAGCTTTCTCTGGTTCAGAACAACAGATGGATTGACATTCAGCTTCCATCTCCATTCAGCACCATTTGCTGCAAGTTTCTTGCAGCTCCTATGAGTTCCCCAAAGGTTGTGCTACTATTGTGTATAGAAAATGTGAGAATACTAAGAAAGTGCTGGATATTTGATGTTCTTTGATATTTTTCAATATTTTTTTTACAGTTTTGGGACAAAGAAGGGAAATAAAACCAGAACTGTTGAATTTCTCTTGGAAAAGGCAAAAGTCAAGAGAAGAGAAGAAGAAATAATGTTAATATCAAATGTTCATATCAATGTTATCTCCCATACAGGTAAATTTTGCTTACATTAATGTTCTAAAAATCAGTTAACAACTCCCTACGCTTCAGCAGAATGTCTTTTTTTCAAAAAGAAAAAAAAGCAAACATCAAGAACACTCACCCAGAAATGCTACACGAAGACTAATTTTGTTGAGATCTAAAATATATCTATTTTGAAAGTCATAGAGAGTGATTCCTTATTATTCCAAAGAAAAGCTGATTTATTTGCTAGCTAAATGGAAACTTTCCTTCCGAAAAATGACCAAAGCAACAAACCAAGTTTTCTTTCCCTCTCCCTCCTGCCTTCCCCTCTGTCCTTTAGCTGGAAAGACTCAGATCATCTAGCAGTACCTATGTCAGACCACAGCATTTTGATTTAGTGTTGAGATGTCAACTTAAATTATTTCTATGGATCGTTCCCTTATGAGAGGAAAATTATCTCCATCAAAAAAATGTATCAGATGGGTGGGCTGCAGCTATCAATTACCCTCTGAGTACAAGCTTTGGCTGAATCTTGTTTGCTGCTTATTCCCTCGTGGGCCAGAGGTTAACCTGTTAAGTTGAGAGCTGATCCCAAAGTAGACATTAATGTCTTAATGCATTTAGTTGCTGTGGATCTTTTTGGCGGCAGGCCCCTGGGATTGCATTGTTTCTCATACTTGACTAGGTCACCAATTGCAGAGGGCACCTGGAATGCTTGAAAAAATATGGCTCGGTTTACCCTCTTCCCCCAGTTATTATTTCAAAGCTGGATGTCTCTCTGCTGTTCAAGAGGTTCATGTGTCATGAAATATTTTCCGAGGAACCAATAAGGATAATACAGGCAGGCTTTGAGGCAGCGTGACCCGCCTTTCTTCTTGTTGTTTCAGGCACGTTATTGTAGCTTTGCAGGACTGTAATTTTTACAAAAGGAAATTATTTGGGCTTCACCTTTTTCTACAGCACACTCCAGTACTGGAAGTGAGACAAAATGATCAGACTGTTCACCACGGGCCAAACTCTGAGGTCTGGCTCTGGTTTTACCAGCCAAGACTTAGCTGGTTTATTCTTTTTTCCTTTTTTCCACTATTTCCAATATTTACATTTAGGCATTCTCAGGCAAAATTCGAAGATGGAATGATAACACAAAAGAGGTAAGAACACAGAGGTGTTTAGCATGGTTTAAAGAACATGTAGGATTTCTTCAGCCACTGGTATAAATCTCATAATCCTGAATACTCAGAGCTAATAAAATATTTTCCCTCTAAAATACTCTGTAGAGAGGCTTGGAAAATATTGTAGTGCAGTGTCAGATCTTTATCCCTGCCCAATCATAACCTTGAGTAGAAGGACCCACAGATGTTCTGTGAGTGCTGTAATTTGTACCTGCTAACAAGGAGTCACAGAATTATAAAATATCCTGAGTAGAAAGGGACCCACAAGGATTTTTGAGTCCAGCTCTTTGGGGTGCTGTGTGGATAATTAATTGGCTGGCTTTCCCAATCAGTAACTCTTCTGAAACTTGATTTCATTGTTTCCAGCTGAAATTGAGCATTTACTGGGCTTATTATGACAAAGAAGACAGAGAGAGTTTTTCAAACCCTGTGCCAGATTTTCTAGGCCCACTGGATGTATGAAATTAAGCAAGAAAAACTCACACAATGATTTAACGATAAATTTCACAACTAGAACTACATCTATCGGTATTTTATATCAATTACAGTGGCTGCTGATGAAAGGAAATTACAGTAAAAAAATCATCAAACTTGAAGGAAAACAGCAGTTGCAGGAAATAAATAACTGAGAGACAGTGTTTGCAGAAGCCCTGTAATGAGGGGCTTCTCTTCTAAAGAACCATGTTATCTCCCTGCAAAGTCCCAAGCTTCTGAGTCCTTTTAAAGGACTCAGCTGCTCATGGGTGATATCAATTTTTAGCTGGATGAGCCCCAAAATGAGCCACCCAAGGATCAGACCACACTGTTTGCAGCCAGGACTGTGCATGCATAGGCAATTACACGAGGAGAAAGTGATGAGAGAAAATGTAATGTAAACTCTGCACTCAGCCAATAAATCTTACAGTAGCCTAATTTTTCTAGGACTGATGCCTCGAGCAATACCTGTGTGGGCTGGAAAGGAAGGAGAAAAAAAAAAAGAAGTCTTGAAGTTTCTAAAATTCCCTTATCCTGTTTATCAGAATACTGTTGCTTCTCTTAAATTGTGACTTTTCCCTTGGGGATTTTGCTCTCCAGATGAGGCTTCAAAGCTTTTGGGTCACTGCAGGAGACGTCCTTGACCACGAGTAGACCAGAAACACATATTATGACCAACTGCAACTAATTTCATGCTGTCAGAGTGGAGTGTAACCTCTGAGTCAGCAGTCACTGCCTGTTTTCAAGTGACTTTTGTAGCTCTAACCAATGTCAGCCGGTTGAGGATGAGAAATAAAATCCTTATTTAGTCATATTCTGGTCAAGTATTGCATATTCAAGATTTCAAACAGGTAGCCAGCTCAGCTGCAGTCTGCTTATGAACATTAGGCACTCAGGAAAGAAAGTTAGTTGCAGTCTTGAACCTTATATTCCCTTTTCCCACTTCAGGGAGGAATATATGGGATGGTTTCACCTACCTCAGTCAATGAGGAATCATTGATTTTCAATAGTTACACCAGAAGGAGTAAAAAATGGCAAGGTGAAGAAATAATAGCAATTCCTACGGGTTGAGGGTGTTTGTGTTTTGCAGGGGAGAAACTGAACAGCGATTTGCTTTGTCCAAATTTTCCCACAGACTTTTTCCCCCCTCACACCTGCTTTCTCAATTTTTTTCTTTAAACAAAACATGAGGTCTTCAGTTATTGACTTAGCAGGCATCTGGTTCCAGTCAGTAAAAGAAAAATTCAATTGCCATTTTAAGAAACTTTGCAGAAAGTTTTTACTAAGTGGATTTTAAAATATGATTTTGTTTTTCCTAGGTTTTTTTTCAGTTTCCTAGAGGGACTTTTTCCAATTTAAATGAAGTTTTAATGGGGTAAAAAATATCAAACAGGAAACAAGTCCCACTAACTTACGTTTGTCTGTAATTCCCCCTAAAAAGACAATGAATGTCTTGCACCTCCTGCTAGAACATGAAGGATATGCTTTTTTAAAAAAACAGACAATGCACTCATTTCACATATGCATCGTATTTATTCTTACTGAAATATAAAGTTGAATGAGCAGAATTCTCTTCCCTGCATTAAGCCAAATTTTGCCTTTTTGTTGCAATTTTCACCTATTACAGCTGAAAATCACGTTCAGGGACAGTTAAATCATAGGTCTAGTAACTTATTATGCAATGATAACCACTTGTGAGTCTGATCACCATCTTGCATAAATTAGCTACATTAAATTCATATGTTTAATTAATGGATCTGTGCCTACATGGGTAGTTATTGTGGTTTTAAAAAAACTATCCTGAGAATACTTAACCCTATTTTGTATTAGTTAAAGTCAGAAAAGGGATGATTTTAACTAAGTCATTCATATTGAACGGGTTTGAGTAGGAAATAAAAAAAATCCGAAGTTTTTATTAGCTGCAATTTTCATCCAGGAAGGTGAAAATTGTTTTCAGACTTTTTTTAGGTTGTGACTTTATTGTAAATTACTCAAATTTTCCTCAACTTTCATGAAATACCCCAGCTATTTAGTGATTGTGGTAGGTTTATTTACCCCATTTTTTAAATACTTTGAGTATAAGGTGAATTAATTGTGAGACCATAAGTATACATTCTTGGAGCATAGAAGACTTGAAGTGCATTTTCAATCACCACGTTAGGAGCATAAAAATTAATTTGTAAAAATTAAAGTAAAAAAAAATCTATTTCTGTTAGTGAAAGAGCTGATTTACCTTTCATGTTCATTTTATTTCTTGCCCCTACCCAACCTCATTCTTTTCTATCACATAACTGTGGTGTTACATGGTGAACAATCATATTTTATCCATTTTTGACATTTTTTCATCACTTGTGGTGACATTTTGACTGCTTATTTTCCAGCAGAATAGGTTGCTTGATCCAGTTTTACCCAGGGTCCCATATCAGTGCAAATTAGAGGAAGACAAGGAAAAGCAAGGAGTAGGGACGTGGCAGGGGAAGCTCCTCTCAGGCCTCACAGCCTCCAGCAGGAAGGTAGGTTTAACCATCCCCAGGAGTTTTATGCACCAGCAGGAAGGAGAAAGACAAGGCAGTGCCTGAGCTCCAACTTTGAAAATGTCATGGTGGATTTAGGTATGTAAATCCCTTTAATAGCCCATCCCTAAGTGATTTGACTGAGGTCATAGTGACATTTTACAACAGATCAGGCAATGAAGCCCAGATGTTCTATGGCCCATACAGGCATCCTAACTCCTGTGCTAGGTTTCCTTTCTTCCTTTTCCCACTGCAGCTTTTCCCTAACACCTTTAAGATAGTCAAAACTTGCAGCCTCCATCTTTGGTGGTTTAAAGTATCAAGGACCATCATAAAATTACCATGGGGGACAGGATTTGAGACAACAACAACAACAACAGTGATCATGCAGAGTTTTTTTTCTCTATTTCACTCCCAAGGCGAGGAATTTTTACAATACCCTCTGGAGTTCCCCTGGCCTCAGCATCAAACATAGAGTGAAGCAGCCAAGAACAGGCCCACACCCTTCACAACTTGCCAGCAATAATTAATTAACTAGGAGCAAACAGCAGCAAATATTCCCTGCATAGGATCACACGGTTTCATCTGGTTACATTCCAGTGATTGGAGTGTCACTCCATCTCTTTGTTTTGCTTTTATTTTCCTCAGTGTGTGGGTGTTTTTTTTTGTTGTCCGTGTTGTTGTTTTTCTTTAAATTAAAATTCAGGATCTGATTTAATAACCTAAATCTCATCACTGAGCCCCAGGAACAAAAATAGAAATTCAGAAATTTAATCTCTCCTATACCTTGCTAAACTTGAAACCTCAGTGTCTCATCAACAGCCTTTCAAACTGATTATTGCTCCTGCATGGACAGGGCAGATACTTCTTGGTAGCAAGAATTTGTTCCTGCCACAAACACTTCTGGAACAATCTCTGTCAAGTGATTCATAAGGGACTTCAGCAGCTTGTTGTCAGCTTGTCTGGTGCTGCTGCTACCCAATAATAATGTTCTCCTGGAGCCACAGAAGTACCTCTTTCAGAAGCACCACCTCACCAAGACTTTGGAGCTTGGCTTGTCTGCCAGTCCTAACCCAGGAAGATAAACATAAATTATATGTTTTCCTACTTGCTCACAGGAGTCCATCTGGGACATTGTTTCAAAACACAAAGCATGACTGCCAAATTAGGGGTAGGTACTGCTGTCCCATTTTGTATAAGGGCTCCTCATGCTAAAGCCCCACTGTAAAGGACTTACATTCATTTCTGTCCCCACTTGACATTAGAGACTCATGGAATCACAGAATCGTAGAAGGGTTCGGGTTGGAAGGGACTGTTAAAGGTGACCTGGACAATTAGCAGAGACATCTTCAACTAGATCAGGTAGCTTAGAGTCCCATCCAACCTGACCCTTAAAGTTTACAGGGATGGGGCCACCACCTCTCTGGGCATCCTGTGCCAGTGTTTTACAACCACCTTTGTAAAAACTTCTTCCTTGTAGCTAATCTAAATTGACCCTCTTTCTTTCAAACCATTCTCCCTTGTCCTACCACGATAGATCCTGTTAAAAACTTTGTCCTTATTTTCTCATAGGCCCCCCAGTCTCTCATTTAACAGGTGAGACACCTTAAACAGGAGGTCTCAGGGGTTCCTCCTTCACAGGGTTCACATCTCTTGCAAGACTCAGAGGACAACACTCTGCAGCTCACATCACTGTCCTGGGAGCATGGTGTGATTAATTGATTCTGATTGATTTCAAGCTAACTGCAGGATAAATTTCTCGAGGATTTCTTGGGGCATGGATGACCTCAAACCTCTTTCCCGAGGCCATTCCAGTTTGCAGAGAATAATTCAATATTCCTTAAGCCCAAAATAAAAGTGCATCAAAGTGGAGGAGGGAAGCTGCAGTTGCTGTGCACATATGAGCTACTCCTGGAGTTCCCTTTTTTCTTGTCTCTCCAAGGCACATATTGTGTGTGGATCTTGGCTGTGAAGAGATCTTGATATGTCACTGGGCTGCTTCATAACCTATCTAAGGCACTCACCTGGCTTGTGGGGAGGGGGAGTTTGGAGTATAGCCTGGAGGCCACTAAATATTTCAATACCTGCTATTAAATATTCAGTGCAGTGGGAACTCTAGTCTCTTCAGTCATTAAACTATAGATCTGTGTTAAAATGTGCTTTTCCTTCAGCTGAACTGGTGGAGTGAAGTAGACTTGACCAGAAAAGTTATGGCAACCTCCCCCTGCCCTTCACAACCAAGGACACACATCAACAGGGTGCTGAATATGGGTTAAAGCAGTTCCAAAGAGTTAAGAGATTCAGCTAAAATTTCTACTTTTTCAATAAATAGATTCCATTTTGAAGTTTTTTGAAAAGAAAAGATTGATGCAGTTGTTTCACCTACCTTTGGAAAGAAAAGGTCTGAGCGTCTAATTTAGCAATGTTCTGGGATATACAACTTCAGAGCTGGAAGGCTTGAAACCCTCAGGAATGTGTAGGAAATAAACAAACTTTCATCTCAGCCATTTCTTCTTGGCAGAATGAGGCAAGTTTTTGCTGAATGTGATGGCTTTTGTTGCCTCTATTGACAGGCAATTAGAACTCCAGCTTGCAGGTAGCTGCATGAAAATTGGCCACCACACTGCTTGACAGCATGATACCCAAGTTCCCTTAATGGATTGTCCTCTATGAATTAAGAGGAACATAATGAAGGAAAGACTCATGTGCTCTGTCTTTTGTGCTCTGCATGTAGCTATCATGAAGACAGGAAAAAAAGCCCTGTGATCACTTCCTTGTCAATTCACACCATGTGTGTTGGGCAGGTGGGAACCTGGGGCTGGAGCACTGGGATCTTCTTAGGTCTTATTTTTCTGTGGGTCTTCCACAGAATCCAGCCCAGGTATGTACACAGCAGCTTCTTTAGGCATGTTTCTAAAAGTGCCCCCTTTTTTCAGCCGTCCTTTTGCATGTCTAAGGCTTTCAGAGGTTATATTACTCCTTCAGAGAGGCTACAGACTCATTGGCATGGTCTCTGTTGCCCAGACCTGCCCTTTGCATAATTGCTCCCATCTAGGCAAAGCAGTTGTAAAACCAACAGTTCTAGAAAGCCCAAGTTTGCTACATAATTCAGCTCCCAAATTTGGCCCTTCCTTTACTGGATAACTCTAGCTGTTAATGAACACAAACCAGATATCCACTCCTCTTAAAACACTCATTGGGCCAACTCAATTTTAAATGTGTGCTGTAACATACAGCTTGTTTCATCTTGACCAGATTTTTAAACACAGGAGAGCTAAACAAATGAACATGATTTTTGTTATGTGTTGATAGGCTGAAGAAAGCCTTAGTCACGTAATGAAAGTGGCCAGAATTTACCCAATGAGATGTTCTTGGGAAACATTCAACAGCTGCAAGTGCAGCATTTGAAAGCCCAACTCTTGTGGTTGCACTTTAATAAACTGTTTCCTATCTGTGCAGCGTGACTCTTAGTTATGGAGAAGAGGGTGAAATAGTCTTTCATTCTCAGTAAAAATTAGTCAGAGGACCTCTTGCTCTGTTTTCATCCCAGCTCCTTCCCTGTGTTCACAATTATTCTCCTTCATTGTTCTGGAGTTAAATTTCAAATGATGGCACATAGGGAAGATTTTCCAGACCTGACTTATCAGGGATTGAGTGTGTAAGGAATTTCAGAGTAACCCAAGGACTCATCATCCCAGAACAGGAAAAAAAGAAAATAAAGAAAAACATTGAGACTTGTTTTCGGTGGCATTCGTTGCTTATGGGTGAAGCCTAGGCAGCCAAATGGCAAACTTGTTTCAATTAAAAGGTGAATGATAAGGGGAGTGAAAAAGGAAAAGAAAAAATAAAAGGGAGGATAGAGTTTTCTGGAAAGGAAAGCAGCAGACTATAGTCTTTCCTTTTGCTTTTGCTGGGCTCTTTATTTACTTATTTATCATCAATTAATTAGCAGCGCTGCAGAAACACTAGTTCCCAAGCAGCTTGCCACTTGTGCTCAGAGTAAATACCCAGCACACACAAGGTAATTAAAAATGTAAATAATACTATCGTCAAATGCTAGCTGACGTGTCAGTAGAAAGGACACTGCAGGACTCGGGAGAAGGAATAACAGCAGAGATCTGAGGGCTGCAGATCTGCTCATTGTGTGTGTTGGCCACAGGGTAGCACATGGGTCTAATCTATTTACTCATCATGGTGCTACCTCATTGTTGATCACCATCAATATGCACACTGAGCACCAGCCAAAAAGAGAGCAGTCACTGTTGTCATGGTGATGTTGTGAAAAGAGGCAGCAAAAAAAGCTCATCCAGTTACAGGAGGGGTGGCTGGGGGCTTGGGAAATGGGGGTTGGAGTCCCTCCCTTGCCACAGGGCTTTGAATAGGACATGGTGGCTCAGTCATTGGCTTGAGAGCCATTCATTTCATTGAAACAGGTATTTAAATCCTTCTCAGAGTCCTGCCTCAGTTCCCCATCTTTACTACTCCACTACTCCGTGGCATTTTACTACTTTGGTGTCTACAGATACTTATGTTTTCCTGGGGTTCACGTATATGTAACGTCTCATCCCCTTGTTAATTCTTAAATTTCTAACTAACAAGATCTTTCCTTTGAATGGCAGGATTTATATCCACTACCTTCTCTTAGTTGTCTTGGATAATTTATCAGAAATTGAGGATTCTTGCGAGATCTAAGCCATTGTTGTAAAAATGTTTTGAGAGACATACTCTGACAGGTACATATACACATTATGGAGATTTCATATTTCCACTCAAAACACAACCAACCAAAACAAACACAAAAAAAAGGAGGAAATGGGTCTCTCAAATTACAGCCACTATGAGTAAGAATTGCTGAAATCTCATTGCAATTAAGAAAAGCTAATCATAGACTCATAGGATCATAGAAATATAGAGTAGTTAGAGTTGGAATGGACCAGAAAGATCATCTAGTTCCACCCTCCCTGCCATGGGCATGGACCCTTTCCACTCATTTAGGCTGTCTAGGGTCCCATCCAACCTGGCCTTGAACACTTCCCATGATATTGAAGCTTTGATTTTGGTAAGAGTTGAGATTAACAGGAAGGCTGAGAGTATAAGTACAATGTGTGCCCTTGCCAAATGTAGCACCACCACTCATCACTTGCCAGAGAATGAGAGTACCATGAGTTTTTTTGACTTCTGTCTTGCACTAGCCCTGCTGTAAAGGTGGATCCTACCCATTGCTTTTCCTCAATTTCTTGGAAAAGGAATCACCATTTCTTTGTCATTCCCTCCAGAACTCAGTCCTTAAAGAGAAGCAATTGCCATTGCTGTAATCTCACTGCCTCATGAAAAAAGTCTTTATGGATTTATGTATGTGGATATACATACATGCATGTGTGGTAATATATGTATATATATAATACTTAATCCAGTGCATTCAGTCTCTGATTAGGGCTACTAATTGCAAATATTAGTTTTAATAAGAATAGTATTGCTAATAATACTGGTATTGATACTGATGATGATGATAATAGTAACAACAATAGCTAATCTAGGATATAGAGAAGAAATAGAAAAGAGCTCTGAAGTGAAGTCTGCAAGATTAACAAAAACACTTTCTTTTCATTCCTTAATGCAATCTTTATTTTATATTCTTCTCAGGAATGAAGAAGGAGTTGTGCAAAAAGCTTTGCTTGGTTTATGCAGGGGCTTTGCATCATTAACATTATTCCTTCATAGTAATATTTCCTAAACTGAGGGCACTGGATTTGTTTTCTGCTAACATAGCACACTGAAGGGTTTCTACTGCTTTAACAGGTTTGTGGTAGCTGCCTTAACAAATGAAAGGTATCTTTCAAAATCTCAGATTTTTAACATCTATATATCATTGTATTGATCAAAAAAATACTGCTTGTGATTAATCCTAGATACTGGCCAAATTAAAAACCAGATATTATGATGTTTGTCTTGGCTTATTCTACACATCAGTTAGAAAAATCAAATTATGGTCACTGCTCAGGGCCTTCCCATCATTTCTTAAAATTTTAATAATTAAATAAAGGAAGCCTGAGATGACTTTGAGGTGTAGTGTTTTGTAGACTGCTCCCTGAGATATGTTATTTGAATACTGATGTCGTATTTTCTTTTTAAGGAAGCAGTAGAAAGATTTGTTATATTTCTTGTTGAAAAATAAAATGGCACTTTTAGTCACTTTCATGCATGTAAAGACTTTCTTCTTCCCCTTTGATACTAGTATTCTTACTTTTCCCTTCAGTTTTTTTCTCCTAGTACTGTTTATATGCCATATTACACTCTCTAATTTCCTTTTATCTTTTCTTTATTTTGCAATGTCTCAGTACATGTCTCTTTAAGACAAGTTAATTTAGTCAATTACTCCAGTTTGGTTTCAGATAAAATCTTTAATTTATCCAGGCCCCTCTTTATTCTTTCTAAGATCCTCTTTCCATTAATTTCATGAAACATTCTAATTCTCCATTTTAGGAAAAAGCTAATTTCACTCAGAATTCCTCAGTCTTTTTCCTCTATTGTATGTTTTACTTAAACGGTAGCATGTAGGGATTGGTGATGTTCTTACATACTAGAGAAGCTTTCCTTTCCTTCTCTGCCTGGAAAACTGCCACAGATCCACTTGCCTTCTCCTGCATCTCTGCACAAGATAGAAAATTATGCATTCCCAAAAGGAAGAGGAATTTTTCCTGCTCAATCACAGGAGAACACCTGTGCCACAGTCACCGAGGCCATGCCGTGTCCTGCAAAAGGGTTGTCAAGCCTTGGAGCAGGCTGCCTAGGGCAGTGGTAGAGTCAGCATGCCTGGAAGCATTCCAAAAATGTGGGGATGTGGCTCTTGAGGACATGGTTTGGTGGTGGGCATGGTGGTGGTGTTGGGTTGACAGCTGGACTTGATGATCCTAGAGACCTGATGATTCCAACCTTACTGATGTTATGATTCCAGGCTTCTGTACCCCAGGGTGGTGGGTATGGGGGATTTTTATTTGGGATTGGCTGGAGCACCAGTGGGACAGTGCTGGGGCTGCCTGTAGGCCAGAAGGTAGAGGCAGGTGTGCCATGCAGCCATGCTGGATTTTCCCTTCACTGGTACTGGAATTTCCCTCCAAAGTGTTGCAAATGGAGACTGCAACTCTCTTGAAGCCTCTCCCTCTCCTGTCACCTCTGATTTTGTTTTCCATGAGTATTTCACACCCTGGCAGTTCCCCAGGCTTGTTTTGCCTCCTCCAGCAAGTTGCTGTCATTTTCCTTATTTAAGAAATGGGAAAGATAAACCCATTGCAAAACAGCTTGACCATCAATAGCCCCAGAGGGCATAAAGCAGTGAAAAGACAGAGACTGGTCACTACTGTAAATAATTATATTGCTTCAGAAACAGCTTTCATTGTTCAGTAATTTTCTTGTTCATCTGCACTCCTTGCTTCACGTAACTGGTCTTAGGGAGAGGGCTTGACATGTGACAAGTCCCTGACAATAATTGGTCCCCTTGTACTATCCCACTAGAAAAATACTGCAATGTGCTACTGAATCTGGGCAGAAGAAGAGTGCTTCCTGCTTTTCCATGCAGAGGCACAGACAACAGGATCAGGAAACTCAGTTTACTGAAACTCAAATTAAAAAAAAAAAAAAAAAAAAACAAGCAAAAAAAAAATAAAACAAAGGAACACGGGGTTTATGTGGCTTGTCAAGCTTTTTGGGTGGCTTGTCAAGCTGATCACAAATCTCATCCTGAATACAAGAAGATGGAAGTAGCTCAGTAACCAGTGTTCAAAACTTGGGAGATGTGGAGGACTTTTACTGTTAGCAAAAGTTCCTGGAAATGGGGATTAAAAATATATCTTTTAAATAAGTTAATATCAAAAACTTATAGCATTCAGCAAAATGGGCGTGTTTTATTAAGAATAAGGTTACTCCATTTGAAGCAGGTTTTAAAAAAACTATTTCACCAAAAAAAAAAAAAAAAAAAAAGTAAACAAAACCAAACTCAAAAAGAACTGAGTACATTTTGAAACGTCAACATGTTAGCCCATAGGAGATGTATTTTGGTCATCTTCTGCTCCTTGTCTTTATAAAGGAATCTGATGATCCAAAGTAGATAAATTATATCCTTTCTTTGTATTGAAGTATGTCAGAACCCCAAAATATATTGCAAAAGATTATACAACTCTAACTCTGCAAAGTATTGGAAAATGTGATCCAGACCCTCAGCTTCAGGGTAGCAGGGTATTTTAGAATAAATGCATTTGGTTCAGTTGAGCCGTGTTTACATACACAAAATCTCTATTTCTGTGCAGCATATTGACCTGAACTCCCCTAAATTAAACCCATTTTTGCAAAGGCACTTCAAAAAGCAACCTCCTTATAGAATACCACCAATGTGAACTACATTTGCAAAGATAACCCCATCACAGTGGACTCACATTTGGAATAATATTTACATATTCAATTTTTTCTATCATGAAATGCTCTATCAACTGTTACATTCCAATAACCATGAAGGTAAATGAGTGCAGACTTCAAATGGACAATCATTAACCTATGCTGTAATGATTATACAACATCCTTCAAATACTGAATGTTTTGAATGTGATCAAGTGATTCTTTCTTGTTATGTTGACTTTCATACTAATTATTAAATTTTAATTACCCATTATGGGTAATTATTAATATTTATTGTGCATTATTGTCATTGTTCATGGGCTTTTATAAAGAGAACTATACTTGATATAGAAAAAACATCATTAAATTAAATATTCATTTACATGGTTTTGCAGCAACCTATTTTTAAAACAAATGGGTATGAGCCTGTTTTTCTATTAGCTGTTATGTTTATAAATATTGATTTACTGCCCATTATTCTTCTTGACTACATTTCTGTGACTTTCTATACCTTTATGTTTTCTATATAAGCATTTTCTCCCTTGTTAAGATTACAAATGTGAAAAGAATAAAAAAGAAAGTTGTTAGAAAAGCAAGCAAATAAAAAGTTTCTACCAGTTACATTAGCAGTAAAAATTATTGCCAGAGTTGGTACCTGGGGTAAGACAGAAGTAAGAATCAATCACAGTGTGCTTAATTTAAAATTAAGTAAAAAAACCCAATATCTCATGTATTATTTCTCTAGAACTTGAGATGGAATAAAGCCAACTGACGTTTTGAGCAGCACACAGAGCTTAACTCATTTTAAATGTGCTTAAACATAGTAAGGGGCCTAGTAGGATTTTCGAAAGTCTCTGTGCCTGGACCAAAAAGACAAGTGATACTATGGTCCAGAGTTGGTTCTAAATTTAAATGGGAAAAGTGTGGTTTCACAGATGTCCCAGGCCAGACAGTAAGGTAGCACAAAGGGTCTAAAATAAACTTGGCCATCAGTTTCCTTGAAAAATCTACAAACTTGAGCTGAATTCTTTGAGATCTTTTATTCAAAAAACATTCCTTAAAATATAAGTGCTGGTTGCTTTTGGCCTTCAGCAGTTTACTGAGGCAGTCTCCAGCAGAAGGTTGATGTAGTTCAGGGCTGCCAACATGGCATCGTGGAATTACAGAATGGTTTGGGTTGGCAGGGACCTTAAAGGTCACTCAGTTCCACACCCTGACATGGGCAGGGACATCTTCCACTATCCCAGGTTGCTCCATGGCCCATCCAACCTGGTCTGGAACATTTCCAGGTATGGGGCATTCACAGCTTCTCTGGGCAACGTGTGCCAATGTCTTACCACTATCACAGAAAAGAATTTATTCCTTGTATCCAATCTAAAGCCACCCTTTTTCAGTTATCAGTGTTTAATTGGTGTGTATGGTTCCTAGCAGGACTGAGGTCAGGACATGCATTCTCTCAGGACATTGATTCCCTCAGTACAAATTCAAGGCTCAGCCTCAGCCACAGACATGGACACCATGCACTGGCTGAAAACTTTCCCAGCAGGAAAAGTCAAATATGAATATTTATAAAAAGTGATCACAAAATAGGTATGTGTTTTTGTACTCCATTTAAATGAATTTTACAGATTATCTGGACTAATAATATAAAAAATTTTTGCAACATCTCCCCTTGTACATGCTTTTCTTTTTTTTTTAGAAATTTATCACACATTCATTTCCATGAGTCTCATGTGACTTTATACCCTGTTAAAATGAGCCATACATATGTAAAATCTTCAACACCTTAAAGAATTTGACCCATATTGGGAACAATGTGTGATACAGGACTGTATCATCTGTAGTTTTATTTAAATGTCACATAATCAGATGCCATATTTAGGTTTGAAAAGCCTTGTTTTTTGGTGCATATCTGGATTGCTCCTGCTCCCCAGAAGCCCATAAGAACACTGATTTGAAGCAAAGCCCACTCAGCATGCAAGGAGGCAGGAGCAGCAGCTGGTTTATGCACACTTACATGCATACCAATATCATTCTCACAGGTTCATGTAAAAATAATCTCAGGATTTACTTCCAAATAGTCCAAATCCCTCTTTCCCTTTATGATAGGCTCCGCTGTGCCTGTTCGGATTTCCAGGTGTCATTTAAGAATGTGAAGTGCTCATGAAACAGGAGGCAGAACAGCTAAACCTGCTTCTGAAACAGATGACCCCATCTCCTCTGCGCATCAGAGCCGGCCGGTGGATTGACCTGGATGTGTATTCACCTGTTTTCTGAGGGCACGGGGGCCATTCTTATATTGTGATTTGTTGTTTTCTTTGAATATAATTCTGATTGAAATCTGAGTAAAATGCATTAAAAATTATGAATGCCTGTTGCCAAAAAAATACTGCAGAGGTGTAATCTTTGACCTGGTTTCCCTGAAAAATGTGTGAGAGAAATTTAGACATTTCCATGAGCACAGCAGGATTTTTACAGCTCACGTTTCTGCTCCGTGGTTCTCTCAGAGGGGCAAAATGCATAGAAAAACATTAGATGCTCGATTAGATAATAGCATTAGCATTTAAGATAAACTTTCCTTTCTTCACAAAGATAAACTCTCATAATTTAAAACGTGTTTCATCCTCTGGTTCCTCCACAGGAGATACTCATGCAAGCTACCTGCCAATAGCAATTAAAGCTTAGTTTGCAAGGAAAGGGGGTTTAATTGCCAAAGCACTATTTATAGGAAGTCCCCCATGAGGATTACTGAGCTGCAAGAATGCAGATTAAGCAGAATGAGGGCAGCAGGGAATGTGATGCGCTTTGGCTAAACAGCTCTGTCAGGCTCAATAGGTGTGGGAGCCGCAGGAGCGCCGCTGACAGCCCCACGCCGCTTCCCCCACGCAGAGCTGGGTGTTGCAGGCACTCTGCAGCGTGACAGCAGGTCCTCAGACATTTCATAGCAAAGCAACTTCTCTCTCCAGGTATTTGTCCCCTCCCCTCACCACCCAAGAGCCATCACAGCTGGCAAAATCAGCCTTGGGGGGTTGCAGGCTTGGTGAGTTGGGGGATTGCGCTTGTGCCTGTCCCCAAAGGATGTACAGGGGAGCCACAATTCTGCCCCTAATGGGGCTGGAATACTTCAGGCAAGGGAATTGGTCTTGCATTTGACTCCATGCCTTGCAGCAGCAAATGAGTGAGTTTATCTGCTGCCTTAGCATTGTCCAGAAAACAAATATTAGGACAGGTAATGAAAGACAGCCACAGTGAGCCCAGGGTTAACAGGGCTACTGTAACTGCAGTCAGGACAGGTGACTTCCTGTCCCATGATCTACACCTGCTAGTCAAGGGACAAAACTGACCTGTGTAAAAGAGGGATCATTGAACTATTTGGGCTTGAAAGAACCTTTAAAGGTCATCTAGTGCATCCCCCTGCAATGAGCTGGGACACCTTCAACCAGGTCAGGTTGCTCAGAGCCCTGTCCAACCTGTCTTTACATGTTTCCAGGGATGGGGCATTCACCAGCTCTCTGGGCAACTTGTGCCAATGTTTCACCACCATAAAAATTAAATTTTCTTGTTTACATATAGTCTAAATCTGCCCTCTTTTAGTTTAAAACCATTATCTCTTTTCCTATTACAATGAACATGCTAAATGCCCTCTCTGCCTTTGTCTCCAAGACTCTTCACCTGCCCTTTGGTACGTGCACAGTTCACCTGCCCCATTTGCCTTCTCAAGCAACATCCTCCTCTCAATCAAGCACAAAAAATCAGAAATTTTATGCTTTCCTGTTAATTCTTCATAATCTTTTTATCATAGTCATCAAGTTCAGCAAGAACATAAATGCTGGGATATTTGGGCAAAGGAGTGACTGAAAATAAATATATCACAGCCTAACATTGATTAAGATCAAATACTTCATTAAGATTTAATATGATTTCTAATTGTTTAAATACATTTTTTAAACAATCTTAGCTAAAAATTCACGACAGTTAATCATAAAGTGTTAAAATATTTTATTTTTCCAAGATATTTTCAGCTATGTTTAATGAATAAATTGGCTCATCTGACAAAAATTCACAGCCAAAATAGATGTTGTCAAATCTAGAGTTTCAGCAAAGGGGTTCCAGCTGAAAAATTACATCCTTCTCTGATTAAATCCCTCATTAAGATTCAGGCCTGTTCTGTCAGTAAATCAGTAATCTGGTAAAAAAGGATAATATCATCATATTTCTTGTTGGCTTGTCCATGTCTATCTTGTCCCACCTTTTTTATACTCTCAACTCCTTGAAACAGGGATTGTGCTCATCACACAATCCACAACTTGCCAAGATCGCAGAGTTCTGTCATTGCCTATTAACTCTTGCACTCCCTGAGCTGCCAGTGTTTCTACACTGATGATAACACAAGGAAAACATGAGATTTAATCTCTTTGCAGCCTTCAGCACTGCTCAAGCATATGCCCAGATCTAGGCTAAATTTTCAAGATTTCTCTCTGACAGCGAAATTTTGACAGCTCTGTTTGCACTCATTTTTGAGGAAAACTTAATTCTCTCATAACACTTTGATGGTTGGAGTCAGAGCTTTAGGAAAAGGAAAACACACAGAGAAGGAATTTGACTGAAACACAGGTGGTCTGCAGTAGGACCAGCTTTTGTTATAGTCTATGGAGATGATGGTCTCTTGAAAGTCAGCAAGACAACAGCAGAACCTTGCGAGGCCCTAACACTTAAGGATTAGTTCCATAACTTCCACACTGCCTTTTTTTACTTGGACAGATAGAAGAGGTGGCATGGCATCATATGATCCATTTGTCAGTGTCCACAAGAAATAGCTCCTCTTGCAAAATAGACCCTTACATGTGGCAATAACCACCCTGGATTTATCTCAATGTGAAGCCACCCTTTTAAAAGGTGAGAGAATTGGGATTGTTCAGGCTGGAAAAGAAAAGGCTTTGGGGCAGCCTAATTTTGCCTTCCATTTCATGAAGGGAGAAGAAAGATGGAAAAATGAGACTTTCTGCAGGCATGCGTAGTGCTAGGAAAAGAAGGGATGGTTTTAAAGTGAAAGAGGGCAGGTTTGAATTAGACATTAAGAAAAAATTCTTTACTGGGAGGGTGGGGAGGGACAGGTTGCCCAGAGAAGCTGTGGCTGCCCCATCCCTGGAAGTGTTCAAGGCCAGGCTGGACAAGGCTTGGAGCAACCTGGTCAATTGGAAGGTGTCCCTGCCCATGGCAGGAGGTGGAATAAGATGGGCTTTAAGGTGCCTTCCAACCCAAACCATTCTGTTATTCTATGATTCAATGCTCTCTCCTAATAGGGCAGGAGCAAAACCCTAAAGAGTGCAAGTTACTGGAAAATTCCAGTGCTAAGTCTGGACAGATATTTAATGACCTAGATTCTGAGCAACAAAACAATGGCTCTCAGAAGCCAAAATCTTAGTAGAGTGAACTATTCTTCTGTTTTTCTCTGGGGCAATCTGGGGAATGAAGTATGTCTATGCTCATGAAGTGGAGCAAGGACTAAGTGTCTGTTAGTGAGATCTTGCATGACTCAGCATTTCAAAAGCCAAAAGTGTGACACTTACTGTTTTTTACAAACATTCATTCTCCTCCTTTTTTTTCCCTGTATTTCTTCCCACTTTTTTGACCTACACTCCCACAGGGATCAATGGTCCCAGTGACTCCCTGACTTTAAATCTGGGTTAGAAAGTGATGAGCCCACACTGCATCCAGGAGTCTCCTAACTCTGAAGCTTGAAGATATCCAGATCTGATCAAGGCTTGGCTCTTCCTCATGCAGAATAGTAATGCATTTTCCCATCCTTTTGACTGGATCTTTGTTCTTAGCTGGCAGAGGGACAAGGCGGTGATGCACAGCTGAGCCACATTCCCCAAACAGAAGGCCAACAAAAAAACAGGGTCTGCCTCTACTGCTGACTCACAAACACCAGGCACAAACAGTAACATGAAGGTTTTGAGGGGGAGCATCCTGCTTAGAACCCTATGAACTGTGCTCTCTGTTGGGTCTGTTCCTGCAAAGAGTGTCACTTCTTACTAGTCTTAGGCAGAAGGAAAGCTATCTTTTAAACAAACCTCAGAAATTATTATTTTTAAGGCTGGTACATCTACGCTAACCAGTTATTGGTGCCATGTTCAGAAGCTCAGACAGAGTTAAATTATGCTTCAGATTAATGTATTGAGCAGTTCAGGGGTTAGACAAACAGCTGTTTCTCAAGCAGGCACACTACAAAGCTTAACTGTTCACTGGAAGGGCAGATACAGCCTAGCTGAAGTCCCAGTGGGACAACTTTTATTTGTTTCTGATTGGGAGATATCCAAAGCTGACTCCATGCTACTGATGACCTCCCTTAGCAGGGGCAGAAAGTTGAACCTCTGGAGCCAGTGTGATTTTACCAGTCTCTGGGAAAAAAACCACAACAAATCTTCAGTGACTCTGAGATAATCTGTAAAATGTTGCACTTTCACTAATGAGCTTTAAAAATTCTGGGGGGGGGGGAGGGGGAAATATATATATGCAAATAGAGAGAGACTACAGGGGAAAACCATATAAAATCCCAGAAATAAACATTACTTGTGACATTTTGCAAAGGTGTTAGTTAACCAAGCATGTTAATTAATAAAGTATATTCTAAACACCAGATTACTCAATGGCAAAAGCCCAGCAAAGATTGTTTAGTTACCCGATATCACTTTATGTATTTCAGCAAAGCACTGAGTTCTTTATTCAGAGCAGCAGCTACCTAGTTTGGGGCAATGATTAAATGGTTACTCTGTGTGAAAGACCTGGCTATAAGGAAAAAGTTATCCCAACCCAGAATGATGCATCCTTTAAAAAAAAAAAAAAACAAAACAAACCAACAACAACAACAAAAAAACCACGAACAGAATTAATGGATGCAATGTCAAAAGTTCTATTCAATTCAGTAGCAGAAATCCTGTTATTTTCAATAAGTGATTTGATCCCATCCTAACACAGATCTGCTTGCCAAACCTCAAGACAGTAGATGTGGCATGTGGGGTCATGGTTTAGTGTTGCACCTGGCAGTGCTGGGTTAATGGCTGGACTCAACAATCTTAGAGGTCTTTTCCAGCATAAATGATTCCGTGATTCTAAGTGTGGTCATTCCCTGTTTTTTAGGAAAAAAGTAGGCTAAACTGGGTGGACCAAACTGGCTGAATAACAAGTATGGAGTTTTCTGGATCTTCATGGGTGCACACCCAGAAGAGTTCAGGAATGTGTTTTCTCTGACCTGTAGTGGCTTTTCTGACAGTTCCAAACTCCCTGTGGACGTCCAGTGTCTGCCTTTCAGATCCTGCTCCAGCGGGTAGAGCACTTGCAAGTCTCACTGGTGACCAGAGATAGGGCCAGAGACAATGGCCTGAAGTTGTGTTGGGGAGGATTAGGCTGGATTATTGGGAAAAGGCTCACCACCAGAGGGTGATTTGGCACAGGGAAATGGTCACAGCACGGATCCTGACAGAGGTCAAGAAGCATTTGGACAGCTCTCCCAGGTGCCTGGTAGGACTCTTGGAGCTGTCCTGTTCAGGGCCAGGAGTTGGACTTCACTGTTCCTTGTCCCTTCCAACTCAAGATATTCTATGATTTTATGATCAATTATAGTCAAATGAACTGTGCAAGCTCAAAACCACCAAAACTGACAAATTTTAAAGACTACAACATCTTTTATAGACATGAGGAGTGTACAAATTCTGAATGCAGGCTGTCTTTTGTCAGAGTAATGGACCATCAAGGAGCACCATGGTGAGGTTAGATGTGTGTCTGCAGCCTCCTTTCCATCAGGAGGTCACCCACAGGTCTAATGTGGGGTTTGATGTTACCATATGACTCTGCTGAGATGGCTTGGAAATCTGTCTTGTAGCTTAACAGCAAGTAACACAGAGACAATTCATACTGAGAAATCCAGGGGGAATAACTGGTTATTAGTTCACATCTTGTGGGCAGTACGGAAGAAGTGAGTCATTACAAAGGATAAACTCAAATTGCAACCGGCTTTACTTTTATATTGATAACATCTATTGCTAAAATATAACAATAACAGTGACGTTATCTTGAGAAAAAGGGCTTCAAAGCACCACTTCCCATCTTATTTGTGCTCTCTACCTAGAGGAACACTAGTTGCTTAGCTAAAGAACAGAGAAGATGTGGGTTTGATTCCTGGTCCTGCTAAAGGTTTCCTGTCTTGCCTTGGGCAAGTTCCTAAATCTGCCTGAGTCTCATTTCCACCTCTGTGAAAGGGGGATCATAGAACAGTGTGCCTTTCATCCACCTTGATTTAGAAGGTAAAACCTTTGTGTCACAGACTGCTTTAACAAGTGAACTTTGGCATGTGTACGCGCACAGAAAAAGAGGAGAGGGCTTAAAACAAGGCTTGTATTTTTGAGGGGTCCCATGAGAAAACACCCATAAATTATGAGTTTTATTTAGAATGTACAATACAAGCAGAGTGGGTTTCTTCTAAGTAAATATTAACGTTTCCACCTGAGCTTGTAGTCCAGAATCACAGCGAACAGGGAGGATGAGACTCTTCTTCCCCAAAAGAAGCTTGGCCAACAGGTCAAGGGAGGTGATTCTGCCCCCATTCTCTGCCCTTGTGAGAGCCCTCCTGAAGTTCTGTGTCCAAATATGGGGTCCTCAGCACAAGAAAGATTAGGATTTGTTAGAGTAAGTCCAAATGAGGGCCACAAAAATGGTCAGAGAGCTCAAACACCTATTCTATAAAGACAGGCTGAGAGAGATGGAGTTGTTCAGCCTGGAGAAAAGAAGGCCCTGGGGATATCTTGCTGTCCTTTCAACACCTAAAAAGGTTTGTAAAATGACAGAGAGAGACTTTTTACTAACACAGAAAGAGGGACAGCAGTTTTAAAATGCAAGAGAGTAGGTTTAGATTAGGTATTAGGAAGAAATTCTTTACTGGGACAGTGGTGAGGCCCCGGCACAGGCTGCCCAGAGAAGCTGTGGCTGCCCAATCCCTGGAAGTGCTCAAGGATAGGTTGGATGGGTCTTGGAGTAACCTGGTTTAGTGAAAGATGTCCCTGCCCATGGCAGGGGACTGGATTAGATTATATTTAAATGTTCTTTCAAGCCCAAAACATTCTATGATTCTGATTCTGTGGATGTGAAAGTAGATATTGTGAACAGTTCAGTATAAAGTAATTTATTTCTTTTCATTGCTGTAAAGGAATCTTTTCCATCACAAGTTAGGTGAAATATCCCCCCCTGTCAGCAGTGTTGCTCTTTTTTTGCCTATGGCAATACCACTGGAGACCATTACAGAGCATGTTCCAGGCCCAGGGGGTAATGGTTGTTTGGTGCAAGTCAGCAAAGAGAATTGTAACACAAGAAGGTTGAAAGCTGTGGCTAAAAACAATATTTTCATTTGGCAAAGCTTTGTTTCCATTAGTAACATGAAATGGGCAGGGAGAACCCCTTACCTCCAGCACTGTGCCTCTGACAAAGTCAGTACTGCCATGCTGCTCAGAAGAGAGCAGGAAAGCCTGGAAGCAGGTAGATTCCTGCAACCTACACCCTGCCACATCCCTACAAGCTGGAGATGAGCCTAAATCCCGAAATTCACAGTTTTTAAGTCTTTATTATGATGGCACAATGTTAGTTTTACCACGGTTAAACCAAGACATTTCCTTGAACCCTTGAATCTGATTGCTTGTGAAGATCTTGGCCCAGCGTTACTTAAAAGCTGAAGACTCTGTTGAAGTTGACTCTATCTGCTTATCAACATTAGTTAAAATCACAGCCAGTTCTCCAGGTGGGTTTTAAAGCTGCTCTGAATAAAGTTCACTACTGCCACTGATGGCAGCTCTCCCAGGGACTGACTTCCTTTAGCCTGCGCTCTAAGAAGGAGTAAAAAAGGAGGAATTCTGTGATTTTTCTCACATGTAATTTCATCTGTTTTGTCAAATTTACTTTTTTGCAGTCTCCAGGTTCCTGACATTAGCCAAAGCTAAACAAAAATAGAAAATAGTAGAAAAATCATGGAGTCCTGGCTCACCATCTGGCTGATGTTATGCTGCTGTATTGTTTTTCACTAAAATTAGACTAAATCCTTTTGCAGTAGGAAAACGATTCTCTTGCTCATTCTTGAGTTTCCAATCAAGCAACAAAATACATATACCTGAAATGACAAGAATCAGAACCCTCATATTCACTCTGAGTTATAAAATATTATTGTAATTAAGAGTGAGCAGACTGATTATGAACAGAAGTGTCCCCTCAGAGCAAACCAGTGGACCATCGAGCTGAAGAACCCTTTCACAATGATGTCAAGTCAGGATGAGCACAAGATCCCAGCCACTTTGTGCAGTCCATTATACCAAATCACATCTTTCAAAGTGCTTGAAGAGTGAATAGCCCTGAGACCAGGCATTAAATGATTTGGTCAAGATCAAGCAGAGACTCCCAAGAACATTTTCCAAGGTTACACGCAAATTCTGTACCAGGCAGGTGCATTTTCCCACATTTTCCTTCAAGCTAATATTTCACCAAGAAAAGGGATAATTTAATCGTGTTATCAGAATTTAATCACATTATGACCTCTAGTGTTACCCATTCATGAAGTTTGCTTTCAGCTGCAATGAGAGCAGAGTCATGGATTGGTCTGAAACTTTCCCTAGAAAGAGAAAACCGGGCCTATAATAATGGTACAGTCTGAAGCTGTCCTTCCCTAGGCCTCGTTTCCTCAGACTGGCCTCTGCAATCACAACGGGCACCCAGCCCTGATGATTGTGGCCTGCAGAACCCTGCAGGTCTTAGCAAGAGCCTGGCTTGCCCTTTCTGGCTCTGTGACCATGAGTTCCCTCCTGGATTAGAGAAGGGTGGATGGGGATGGAATTTAGCACACTTTTTCCTCACTCTGAAATTATGCAATGGGAGATGAAACAATGTCTTACCCATTAAGGTGGCACAAATCATTTTCCCATGAGACCAAATGGAGGGCCAGAAAAGGAATTTTATAAAATGAATCAGTAAAATGTATTGTGTTTTTATGGATGAGGCTTGAGTTGCATCAGATTCTCTTCTTTTTCTTTTTTTCTTTTTCTTTTTATTTTCCTTTTTCTTTTCCTTTTTCTTTTTCTTTGTGGGAGACTCATTTGTGGTTACAACCTGTCCAGTGGTTTTTCTGAGATTGAAAAAACCCATTTCACAACCAATACACAGCTAGTAAAAAAAAATCCTGTTTCTGCAGGTTCATGGAAAACAAGGAATCATTTATCCCCAACTCAATGACTTTGAAGCAAATAAACAAGCGAATAAAAAGAATGCATTTCTGGTTTGTTGTTTGGGGGTAAAAGTTCATTACTGGGATCACGCTGGGGGGAAAATACAACTTGCTTATGAAAATAATGAATTCAAGCCTGGGGCAAATGCATGACAATTCTTCATTTACCTGAGAAAGAGAAATAGATCTGAGAGATATTGCAACCAAGGAAAATCCCAGTTCCTATGTATTTTCATAACTTCTCTTCCATAAAGAAAATATATTTTAATTAAAATATTGGACTGAACTTGACTGTTTTTATAGGCAGCCTCCTGTCATTGATCAAAACCACTTTCTCTTCTTTGAATGTTTTGTCTTATAAAAAATTAACCAGTGCAGGTTTTTCCCCTCTGTCTCGCCTGAAGCAAAACAGTAAGTTTACCTGCCAAAGGCAACCATTTTTGAATTTGCTTTCTTATGAAAAGGAGGCACCAGTGTTCAAAGCAGTCAACACGAGCTCTTTTTCTCTTGAAATGTTTTTCTAAGCAGCACAAACCTACTTGACATCTGGAAAACTCCACCTGTTCAGTTCACTAGCTCATCACTGTGAGATGTATTGAAAGTAAATAAGTAGATTGAAGTAAAGATGTAAATGTGCATGAGGTTGTATGTGTGAGGAAAAGAGAATTGAGAGAAAACACTGTAAAGATCAAGGGCCAAAACCTTATCAACTCATTAGATTTCTTTTTTAAATATCATTTGCCAGAAAAACAAACAGTTGAGGAGAATGCCGAAAGTTTTCCCATTAATTTATTTGTTGATGAAGTTAAAGGGATGCCTTACTAATTAATCAGGAAATATGTTCCTCAAGCCTATGACCAGTTTGGGGTGTTCAGATCCAAGTATCACCTCTTACTTTTTCCCATTTCTTATGTCTTAATATCATACTGAAGAACTAAAGTTCTGCTGAATAGTCAAATGTACTGCAGTGCTAGCAGGAACCTGATTTTTCCCCTGAATTTAAGTTAAAGGCATAGTAGATCAGTTCTGAACAGTGAAATGGACTTTACTGAAATAACCTGGGTTTTGTTTTTTTTCCTTTTCCTGCTGTATGGCTAGGTTCTCTGCAATGAGATCTAGTAACTCACCTAATGCCTTTGGGGAGAATAAAAGCACCCGGGTCTGATGCAATGCTCAAAATTAAAAGTAGCACAGTAATTCATCTAATCAACAGGTATAGCTGCAGCAAAATACCTTTTTAGGATTGACAGCATACCAGGATCAGAGCAAATGTAGGAAATAAGTACCGTAAGAAATCTGGGAAGCAAACAGTCAGCACAGACTGTCTGATTAACTCACAACACAGCAGTGATTTGAGCTGACAAAATGTTATTGGAGGGATCACTCACTTCAACACTGTTTGCTTTGGGAAGTCAGGGAGAGATTTATTATGGCTGAAAGCCTTTACAGCTGTCAGATATAAGTGCTAGTTAAAGGAAGAGAATATAGAGGCTTGAATTAACAGTGGGAGCTTGAGTCTGAATACACGCGAGAGCATAAGGTTTTATCTGAGTGAGGGTATCATCAAAATCTTGCTTGGAAATGCATTACTTTTAGATCACCTCACATACTGGCAAGGTGTGTTTACTTTTCATGTACTGTGCCTTTATTGGAATACGTATTACTGATAAAGAAGTGATGTTGCCATCAGACTAAAAGCTCCTAATGAGGTCCCCAAACTCTGCCTTTTTACAGCCTAGCTTCTTCACCATTGACTTTAAAAAGACTGAAGGACGTGCATAAACACACACCACTAAAACACTGTTCCTGAATGTTACCTGAAGGATCATTAAAATGTAGCTACTTCTGCTTAACACTGATTAATTTTTTAGGCCAGGCCAGAGGAGCAAATTTTTTTGGGTAAATGTAGCAAATACAAAATCACAGAGCTTGTCTTTATATAAATTCAGCTGCTAAATGTATAGATTTGTATTTGCTTTGGAAAAAGCATAAGTCCACAAAGCAAACACTGAAACTTGAAGCTGTATTTTAAAGGGAAGCAGATGAAGGAACGGGGTTAGTCTCAGTTTGTATTTTAATGGTCCTTAGACTCTAAATATATCTAAAGACCTGGTCATCAATCCTTCTGAGAATATATTCAAGTTTTTCAGGAATTTTCTCTCTTTCTTTGGTCATTTTCCCTTACTCAGGAGAGTTAATCCAGACTACCTGAATGTAATGACCAGATCTCTCTTCAGACAAAAAAGTTTCATAAGAATGAGAGAGTGGGATACAGAAGGACTCTGGAAGATGACCCAGAGAATCTCACTTAGGGATAAAGTTGTACTTTAATATGATATAATTATTTAGGTTGAAAAGAGCTGCTGGAGGCTTGAACTGATCCCCCTTTCAAAGAAGGGTCAAAGCAGATGGCATTAATTTACTGCATCCCAAAATAAACTCAGTATATTAATAACTTAAATGAATGTGTGACCATTGGCTTGAGTTTTTTCAGCTGCTGTGTGTGCAGCAGAACCAAGGGAGAACTGTCCTTTCTCTCACAGAAACACAGTTTGGCTAAGGTTGGCGTGGGCCTCTGGAAATCATCTTGTCCTGCACTCCTGCTCAAATGGGGCCACCCAGAACAGGTTGCCCAGAACCACATCCAGAAGGCTTTTGAATAAATCAGTCAAAAAGCAGGAGAGAGGTAGAGCAAAAAAGTGATGAACCCTATAGTCACCATGTCACATCATAGTCATATGATTAGAAAGAAATCCAAAGTCTATCAAAAATCAAGGTATTTGTAAGCACACTGCATTAGAATCCTCTTTTTAAAAAAACAACATTCATCACACCAGATTATCCAGCATTAGAAGTTCCCTTTTATAAAGCCTATTTCTCTTCCATCATACTTATTAACACTTCCAAGAAATAAGAGGGCCCTGAAGTCTGCAGCAAAGCGATGCTTTAGAGCTCATGAAACGTCTGCACGTTCTTTATTATTAGAAGTGACACCATTGTGCCGTCCAAATGGAGGACTGCCAGAACATGCTGCCAGTCACATTCAGAGCAGCATTGAAAACTCTAACAAAATGCTCTCCTCTCGCAAGTGCTCTCCCAGTTCAGCTCACAAAAATAATTTAGCGAGAACAAGGGTTGTCTGAATTATTAGTGAGCTGTTGAGCAGAAAAAGATAGCTTATAGTTGCAGCTGGCATCGCAAGCTTTTGAGGTCATGCAGCAAGCTGTTCTCCTCACACAAGCTTGCTTAATGTGCTGGGTTTGTTTTATGGCAAAAGTCCATTTTTAATAATATAGACATTATTACAGATTTTATATGAGAGAAGGTGTGTGGTCTAATAAGTTGAAAGATTTGGCAGAGATTTCCTGTGTGACCAGGCAATGTGTCTATGCCCAAAGATTGCCAGCTCTTGGGTGAGGAGGAAAGAGCATCTCATTTTGCATTTATTTAGTACCTATCACAATGGGAGTTCTATCCCCTGACAGCTAGTAATAAAAAACACAGTCTGCTTCTTGCTCTGGGAGTCCAATCAAAGGACTTGCCAGCCAGTCATATATTTGTTTTCTGTTAACATGTGATATATATGAGTGTCATATTTTCTTGCACAATGCCTGCTTATGTTTCCCCAGATTTCTCCCTAAAAACCAATACTGTGACCATTATTTGAAGTGTTGCTCACAACCAGCCAAAAGGTGAGGTTATACAGCAAGACCATTGCATGTGCGAGGCTGTGTTATTTTAACTTGCAGCTTGGCTCAAAACACATCGGCTAGAATTAATTTGGGTTGTGGTAGATGGCAGCAGATTCAGTCCAGTTGGTGGCCTGTAGTTGCAAAAGTACTAGAAACAATAATAAAGCTGGGCTGTGCAGGGTTGGGTGCTTCTCCCGCCTACTGAGGACTGAGAGGTTAATAGTGTAAAATCTTGATGTACTTTGTTATTTCTCATTTTAATAGAGAGGAGGCTGGGAAATCCAGTGGAGAATCAGAGCCACACTAGACAGGGGATGCCATAAACAAGTGAGAGAAGACAGTCCCTGAGTTGGCAGCTTTACCATCTCTATGCCAGACAGGATACAACAGTGGATATTAAATGGACAAGTGGGGGCTGGCCTGGGAGGGTGGGGAATGAGGCAACAGTAAACCCAAGTTAATTTAGTGGGATAGAAGAGGTCTGGACTTGTTGCTTGTCTCACCTGAGTACTCCTTATGTGCTGGGAACAGCTCGTGAGCTCTGTCGCAGAGTAAGGATTTGCAGGCTCAGGGTGGGCAGAGCTGCAGGTTCCCCAGTCCCGTGCACAGAGACAGGCAGAGATTTTCCACGTATACTCAAGATTCACAGGGCACCAAATAAGACATTTTTCTAAAGTATCTTGTGTCCAAAGGTGTCCAGCAACTCTTGAATAATCCTAATGGATGACTAGTTTAAAGCTGGGCGTGACCTAATTTACATTATTTTAGCCCTAGATTTAACCAAAGAGAGAAGCTAATTCTCTTACCCTGTGAAATGGATATTTAAGTTGTTCAGTACTCAAGACTTTATAGCAGTGGTGAAAATTTTGCATAGTTTGGAGGCAGGTAGCTGTATTTGCATGGTAAATTTGTTCCACTTTATTACATATCTAAATATTTGTTATTTGTGTCCAGTGCACACTCATAACGTCCTTTGAAAAAGATTTATTTAAACTCAGGAAAGCAAAAGGCTCCATTGGATTGATAAGATGCTTGGCAGGGTAAGGACTAGGACAATTTTGGCCTTATATCTCAGTAAAGATGGGAAATAGCAGAGTGAAGAGTTTCAGAGCAGTGTACCCAGGGCACCAATTGACACCAATATTCATTTTGCTGTGGTGACAAGGGCTGCTGGTTTCTATTTCAACCAAAACTCGGGGCAATGGTTTGGGTGCTGTGGTAGAGGTCAGTCACAAGCCCTTCCTAGAAGGTTTCAGTCCAAATTACCTCACAGAGGGGAGTTTTCTCCATTTACATCCCTGCCTACCATAGATGGGTAGACACTGCTGATTTTTTAATCTACTATGTCCCTGAAAAAAAGAAGGGACTGAACCCAAATATATTCCAAAAAGAAGTGGTTTTGAGGAACATTCCAGTTCAAGTTCATCTCGCCTTTAGCACAATCCTGGTGTTGCACAATCCTCCTTCAATTTGTTATTAATTCAGTCCATTTTCATTCAGTTCTTTCTGCAATTTCTGATAAGATGGCAAAATAACTATTTTGTTTAATGAAAATAATCACATACATGCCCACACACACACGTACAATCAATCACATTTTAAGTGTATTAAACAGTGGTGCCGTAAATACTGTGGGAAGTAAGTGGGTTTAGAAAGCATGACCTTAGAACAACTGTGAAACAATTTGCTGCTGACAATGTTTCTTTAAAAGGAACAAGTCTGGATTTATTGTAGTTAAATGGTCCATTGGGAAACATTCACTATTTTCAATTTCGCATACAGGAAACCCACCACATATCTTACTAAGAGAAAATGTGTCCTTTCAGATTGTAGATTTTGAGTGAAACGTTGCTCATGTGTCTTGTGAAAATAACTCTTTATTTATAGCAACACAGATTTATTTTAACATTTATATATTAATAGATATATGTGATTGAGGACCAAAATTTCTAAAACTTTGTTTTCTACTATAACTCCAAAGTAGGGAACAACAGAAATCTGAGCTATGCTAGAAACAGACCTCAAATCATAGCAGTGTCTCCAAAGATGAATATGGACAGACAGGATCCTTTCTCCTCCTGCTGAGAGCTCACCAGGTGGGCACCAGCTGTGGTCTAGAAAAGCTGTGCAGCTGTGTGAGCTGGAGAAACTGTACAGCTGCATGAGCCCACATCACTTCTGAACCAAAGTGGGCTCATGTGCAGCCCAGGTGGGGCTTTGCTTCTACAAACACCTGGCACAGGACTGGAGCAGCTCTGCGGAAGTTGGTTCCTGTTTGCATGAAAATCAGAATTATTGAATCACGGAGGTTGGAAGAGACCTCCAAGATCATCAAGTCCAGCCTTTGACTGAACACCACCATATCAACTAAACCATACACCGAGTGCTGTGTCCTGAACATCTCCAGTTCATCTCCTGAACACTTCCAGAATTGGTGACTCCGCCACCTCCCTTGTCAGTCTGTTTCTATGCTTGACCACCCTTCAAGTGGAGAAAGGGTGACAATATTTTTCCAAATATCCAACCTGAACATCCCCAGTGCAACTTCAGGCTATTTCCCCTTGTCTTATCGCTGGTTGTCTGTGAGAAGAGACCAGCCCTTACCTGGCTAAAACCTCCTTTCAGGTAGTTGAGTAAGATCTCCCAGAGCCTCCTTTTCTCCAGGATAAACAAATATGTAGGAAAAAGGTCTGATGGTTTATTCAGAGTTTGGAGTAACAGTTTTAGGTGTTAAACCACCAAATTCTGCTCTCTCTGGGAGTCCCTGTGGCTGTGCCTGTGCCATGGCACCATGGGTCCCAGGACAGAGTGAAGGGCTGTGGTCTGGTCCATCCCTCCATCACCACGCTCCATGGCACAGGTCTGGGCTGGGACAGCTAAAACTCTCCCAGGGAATGTTCAGACATAATTTGGATGATAGCACAAGACAAGCGTTGCTCTCAACAGGCTACTTGGATGTAGCCACCCTGTTGGGGTTTTTTTGGGAGGGAGAGTTAGGCATGTGGACATGAGTCAGGCTGTTCCACAGCCTCAGGGCCAAGGCACAAGGCTCACCTGAGTGGTTCTGCACTAGTGAGGTGCTGCAGGAGAACTTCCATCTCTCAGGCCTCCAGATGTAAAATGGAGATCACAGTTTCTTGCTAAGAATGAGAGCTCTGGAAATAAGTGTATTAAAAAATAAGGTACATAGATTTGTGGGAAAAGTGTATTTAACTTGTGATTTAAAAGCATAAGATACTGCACTTTCCAAAAGCAGATAAACAATTCTATTCTCTTTATCTTATAATCTTTTGCAAAAATGCTTACCTGAAACCAAAATGTAAAACCAATTACCATATTTGGGAGTTCAGTGTATTTTCATTTCTTAATTATACTCTTATAACAGCAAACTCATGAAACTGGTGTTGAAATTCCTATCTCTCTAATCCTCTGACATACATGAGAAATCTATTCTTCTGCAAATATTCCAAATTCAAGGTAACTGGTCTTTTTTACATTAAAAATTATTTCACAGTCAATTTTGCAGTCAAAGATTTTACACGTTTTCAAGTTGAAAACAAATTGCTGATAAACTCATGAGAATTATGAATTTATTTTTTCTGTTCTTATTTTCAAAGTTCACACAAAAAAAAAGTGAGCAATAGAGGGAGAAAGAAAAAAAGAAAGAGAGGGAGAAAGAGAGGGAGAAAGAGAGAAAGGGAGAAAGGGAGAAAGGGAGAAAGAGAGAAAGAGAGAAAGAGAGAAAGAGAGAAAGAAAGAAAGAAAGAAAGAAAGAAAGAAAGAAAGAAAGAAAGAAAGAAAAGAGAACACAAGGAAGGAAGAGAAAAAGAAATGTTAAGTAAAAGAAAGATGTATCTATCACACAAATAGGGAGAGAAAATACATATTTAATGAGATGTTTTTAGAATATCTTATGCTGAGGCTTCAAACACTGAAGGACACTAAGTCTCCCTGCCTCAAGTAGGATCGTTGGGTGTTTGATTCTATGTGAAAACTGGGGGGAATTCGTAACTTTGTTTATGTGTATTTGCTCCATGTTACAAAACAAATATCTTTATTGGGTATAAAAGGCAGAAAAGCAGAGAAGGAGAACAGAAAGCCAAACCTGAATGGTAATGAGCAGTGGAACTGGCAGGAGCAATTACTTTACATTCTCCTTGCCTGAAATTATCTATTTCCGTTCTATAGCATCTTTGTTTGCCATTCCCCTGCCTATGTGGTTGTACATAGACTTCCTTTGTTTTTAAATCAAAAACCATTATCATGTTACCTTTAAAGTTTGGCATCCAGCAACACAGGGGTCACCAGTGCCACTTTGTGCAGGGCTTGTATGACTTTTTAGCTAAATAGAACTGTGGGAAAAGACTGAGTGACCCTCAAGCCATGGAGAACTGTGGGGTTGGTTTTTTTTTAAATGTTGTTCCAAAGACACCCAAAATGTTTTTTTCAGTGGTGTTTTCAGTGACAGTTCTTATAGAGACACAGATTTGATGGGATTATAGGATATATCTGCTTTATACAGGTAGCCAAATTCTGCCCCACTGTGTGTATCTCTGAGGATGTTGTAAAGAGTGAGATGTTCCCTCAAATGCACAGATTTCTTTTTATCTTGATCACTGTCACCAGAAATGCTGTTTCTTATTCAGTGTTTACCTATGGAACCAAACCACTTCTTTCGCAACCATCTTGGAATCAGATTTTGGACCTGGTACCTCCTTCCCATGGACCTCTGCATGAGTCTCACACATAATCACATGTTTTTGAAATCAAATCTCCTTTAATGAAAGGAGGCTTGGAAGCAGGAGGAAAAGATGGGAGGACCTGATATTTTTTCTAACCATGGGAACCCATGGATTTTTTTCTGAGACAGAGGCCAGCTGCACCATCACTGGGACTTCGGGACTTTCACATGGTTTTTTAGATACTTGGAGTTTTTTGTGCCAAATGATCATTCTCATTACAGTTCAGGTTCTATTACACAGAACATGGTGCACAGAATAGAAGGAATTGCAATTTGTAGATTACTGACATGCTGAACTGTCAGCATTCATTTCATGGGTGCCTTTATTTGGGGAATATCACAGACTCACAGGATGGTTTGAGATGGAAGGGACCTTACAGAGATCCAAGTTCCGAGTCCCCTACCACAGGCAGAGATACCTTCCACTAGAACAGAATATACTGGAATTTTACCAGAAACTTCCACATGGCCCAGATTCAACCTGTTGGACTCATCACAAGGAAAAAGAGAACCATTTTGAACTTTATTTCACATCATTTCTCTACACCTGTTCACAAAATGTTTTACTGTAGGTACTTCCTTCAAAAAGTGAACCTATCCACTCTATTAGGAATGGCCATCTAGGTCCTGATGGGTTTTCTGCTCTGTACTTTTCATCCCAAGCCTTTGGCACGTGCTGGAAGTGATTTTATCCAAACAAGACCCTTGCCCCGTGGACAGGCAGGAATGACACATTGCTGTACCTGAAGTTATTACCCAACATATTTCAGCCGCTGGGCAAAATTCTTATTCTCCCACATGTTTCTCCAATTTATTTTATTTTAATACATTAAAGCCCATCCTTACTGACATCATTAATGGCCTACATAAAATCAAATGTGTAGGAGATCAAGTGAAGGAATCAATGTTTATATTTGGATGTTATTGTTTAAAGCAAAGCCAAATCATTAGATCAGTAAACAGTACTTTAGCTAGAAACTTGGTCAGATGATAAGCACATAGTTTATTATTAGATAGTACTTTATTATACTTTCAAAGACAAACTAGATTAACAGGGTGAAATGATCATTTTCCATTAGTAATTAAAGTGATGCAATATCTTTGGACCTAAACCATGATGAATTTTTGAAGGGAACTGGATTAGAATTTCAACATAGGGTTGGATCCAGACTTTTATGGGAAGGCTCATTTTCGTACTGTTCACATGGAGTTTCATAGCCTACTTCAAAAGTCTGCTAATCCCAAACCAATGTCTGTTTAAATGATCTTTATTTGAAAACAGTATTTGGCTTGAGTTAAATAAAAATCTGTCTCTTTTAACCTAGCACAAATCATGATAAATCCACTCAAGTCAATAGTTAGATTACAGTGTTGAGGTCCAGGTCTTTCAGAGGGTTAAAAAAGGCAGAAATAAGAAAGAAAAGTAAACAAGATTTCCAAAGATTCTTGATTAGATGTTCAGTGGGTTCATATCTCTCCCTAGTGCCTACACATGAATAAGGGCCCAGAGGAGGATCTCAGCCTCCCACTCTGACTATGCAAGTACATACTGAGGTGAATGTTTGGGGCTGAGCCAAACTATGAGGTCTGGATTTTGGTTCAGATCCAAAACTGATAGAGTTTTCTCTTCTGGATTTATGTTATACAGTTTTACCTCAGCAAAACAAATGAAGAGATTTCTAGGTTGTCTCTGGGATGAACCTAAATCCAAAACAAAAGCTGTATTTTGTCTTCATGCATTTCTGTTTGTTACCTCCTGGCCTATCTCTGTTCAGTAGGAAAAACCAGAGTATCAGAGGATTTGGGATATTCTGTCACTGCAAACACATCTACTGCATCACTTGGGCTATTCACTGACTCCAACTGCCTTTGAAGCATTTGTTGAAAAAAAATATGAAATCTCTACCTTGGTTTCTTGTATGTGGTATGTCAAGCTATGAATTAAAGTCCCAAAGTTATGCATAAGTCACTGATGTGTTAATTTGGTAAAAGCTAGAGGTGAGCAGCTCATCTTTGTGACTGACAGATACAGTATTAGCACCTGTGTCTGCCTTGCTTGGCTTCTCTCTCTTTCCGTTGTAATTGCATCTAAAATCCATACACAGAAAGACTCAGAGTTACTCATGAGAGTTTGTCTCTCCTGGGGAAATGGCAGCAACAGCTTTTGCTTTCAATTATTACTCAAAAAAAGAGGGGAGGGGGATTTTTGTTCTTGTGCTGATCTGTTGCTGGTGGCAGAGAGCAAGTAAGTTTAGCAATATTTATTATTTCTAAGGTGTCAGCTATCTCTTATGTAGTTTGATGTGTTGAGCTTCACTACTGTTGGGACAATTTCCCACTCTCTCTTTGCTGATCTTTCAAAGGATTCCATTCAGAGCCCAAATTTTGCAGCCATGCCCTCTCAACTGACTGTCAGTTTAATGCACAGTCCTGCACAGTTCATCCATCTTTTATCCATGCAGGCAGGCATCTCTTCCAGTGCAGGCCAACTCCTCAATCTCACATCATCTCCACCAAATTCCCTGTAGAGGGTGGGCTGCTTCCAGCAGGACTGAGAGCCCACCATGTAATTCATGCTGGGTTTTTTGCCATGTATGAGAATTGATCTGTCTTCTTCTCCTGAAGTAATTCAAAATGCATTTCAGATTACTTCATAGTGTTTAATCTTCACATAATGCTCACTGAAGGAACACTGGAGGTACAGGAAGATGAAGCATAAGAATGCTTCACATGATGAAGCATAAGAGCGTTGATTCGTAGGATGAAAAGAGGAGAATAATTTTTGGTTGTTGTTTTATTGGTTTTCTTTTTTTAATCAAGAGAGTTGTACATGCATATTTTACTTCATATAATTTTTAGTTGTGTCTGTGTGACAACTCGGATTTATCTGTGTACAACCAAGGAGAATGTTCATATATATATATATATGTATATATATGTATGTATATATTTGTCTGAATTTTACTACTCTAAATAAAAAACAACTTTTCCTCATTTTGTCTTAAAAGTACTCATGGAAACATTAGATAGCTATCAGTAGCTTCTTTAAGCACAGAAATGTCATCCTCATCCATTTGACCTGCTAAGAAATTAATCTCACATCGTTGTGAGTTTGAGAGAGTTTTTAAGAAGGTAAATGCTTTTTTTTTTTTTCATTTTCCCCCTTTTAATAGCAAATACTATCAAGAATGTTTGAAAACTTTTAGAATTCCCATCCAAGCTAATCCTTTTAAACCTAGCTATGCTTATTAGCTTTCTTTGAACAGATAAGGCTTAAACAGATGTGTCATTTGAAGAACTGAAGTCAATTTAATAGCAAAGAAGGATACAAAATAGTGGCTACAGAAGGTGAAATGTGGCATTTGATGAAATAGTGGTGATACATTTTTAAATCTCTTCTAAAACTATATTGTTGAAATGACAGAAATTACTAGTGAGCTGTTATGGTTTTAGGAATTATAGGCATCAACCTATTTAGTGGTGCTAAGAAGCAGCTTGAATCCCTGGCTGTCTCTCTCAAGTCATTTCTGATGGCATGGCAGCTTCTGCAGTTCTCTCTATCTGCCAACAAGAAGTGCCTTGAATTTATCAGCCGGTGGGTTGAAATGTAAAGATAGGAAACCTCTTTATCCATCTTTAGGAGTAGAAGGAAATTCTTAAGTCATCTGAATTAAAATGGCAATTTTAATGGAGTTTTTGCCTGTATCTCATTGTGCATCCTCCTGGACGGCGGCAGCTGAGACACACCACATCACCTCGTTTGGATTGTCCTGTTGTGCCAGGGGATGTGTCTGCTGGGGCTGGGCAGGGTGGTTTAACAAGGATGTGTATAGCAAGTGTCTACAGAGTTGAAAGACATTTCATTAGACATATCTGCAGCATACACAGACAGGAGAACTTTACAGTAAGGGCATATCGTGCTGCACCGTCAAGGAAGAGTCAAAGGAAATTTTTCCACTTTGCCATACAAAGCTTATCTTGGAAGGTTATTTACAGTTAATATTCCAAACAGGAGCTTCTGAGTTTCAGAGCCATCTCTGAAAGCATGCTCTGGGAATTTAAAGCAGAGGTGGTTTTGGAAACAGGAGGTGCAGAAAGATCTGGAGAGGGGAGCCACTGGCTGAACAGCTTTTATTTTCTGCCTCCATTTTAGCAGATATTTGGGGCCTGACTCCTTAAGACACCTGCCCACTCACCCTGGGAGAAACCTCAGTCGGTGCAACAATGTGTCTCCCTTTTGGGGTCCCTCAGGAGCACTCCAGTAGGATACAGAAACCTTACTCTAAACATTAATTAAGTTCTTTGGTAGCAATCCCTGCAATTATAAACCATCACAAATTGCCTTAACATCTCTTTCCCTTCTGCAGTTGCTGTAATCAAAAAACCAAGTTCTGTGTGTATGTTTTCAGTATTGCTGTCTCTGAGGAAAATTAATCCAAACCTAAATTTCAAGGAGACTCTCATTGCAAATGATCCCAGATGTAACCAGGGCATTGGGGAAGGGTTAACACCTGTGTCCAGGCTGGAGACTGTCCAGTGATGATCAGCCCAACACATGAGGTAACAGGGTTTTGCTGAGGCAGAGGAAAGGGATGGCTTAATGAGAGATGAACCAGAGCTGGAGCCAAATTTGAATTAATTAACTTCAGCTAGACTGAAATTCTATTGTGAAAAGTCAATGACTGGGGCTAGTGAGAAAACTTGGAAACACCAGGCTGGGAAGGGAGAAAAATAATGAGTGTGGATCTCACAGGGACCCTGATAACAAAGCCTTCAATGGTTTGTAGTTACTGGTGCCCTGTGACTTGCCAGAGCTCTCTCTGGGCCCATCTCTGTGTGACCAGCACTGCTAAGTCCTGGGAGGTAACTACACACTTGCCTTTGCAAATTCAGCCTCAGAACTGGACAGATCAAAAGCCTTAGATCCTTGTTTTGTAGAAATCCCCACCTCCTGGAATAAATTTATTATAAGGCCACTGCATCTGCTTTGCAGCATTTGTATTTTTTTCTTTTTTTTCCATATTTCAGGGAAGAGGGGGTAGGGGAGTAAAACCTAAATATATACAAAATGCTTCAGACACAAGCACAATCCTGTCATTCATTTATTTTGCAATTTAATTTTTTTAAGCCAACCTCCTGATTTCTAGTGTATGAAATTCACAATACTGTCATGTGACAAAAGCTAACTTGAATAAGCAAGCTCTCCATGACTGAATCTTTTAATATTAATGCTTTTGCTCATATTCAGTAAAGAAAATCCTGGGCCAGATCCTGAGCTATTGCCAATGGGGGGGCACCATGAAAAAGAATCTTCATAGAAGTCAGTCATACTATTCCACAGTCTGGCTCTTTAACATATTTTTAAAAAACAATTAAATGCGCAGGCAACATTCATTTCTCTAATTTAATTTATCTAATTTTAATTAATCAAAAAGTCACATCTTGGAGCACGTTTTGGGCCCCATGGGTAGCTAATGGAGAGATCACCATCCCTTCAAAGACCTCGGTGGCCTTTAGAGATGTCACCTTCTCAAGAATTTTTGCAGAGGCAGCCTGAAGAATGGGCTTTGAAAGATTTGGGCTGAATGGAAAAAGTGGGAAAATTCCTAAGAGAAGTGTAGACAAGAAAACTACAAATTTGGGAGGGTGTCTGGTCTTTGAGTCTGATTCAACAAAGTAATCTAAATTCAGGACATGAGATAAAGTGTCGGGAATGTGCTTTTGTGCTTTGCTGATCAGTACTGAGACAAAGGTGTGGATGCTGTTTGGCTGCGCCGGGCTTCATAATTTTTTGTTGCTATTTTACCATTAACATCAAGTTTGAGGTTTGTTTATATTATAAGCAGAAGGGGTCACTTGGGCAACAAGGACTGACAGCAGCAGCTCAAAGCTGCTGTGACACAGACCCAGTGATGTAGAACTCCTCTATTGCACTCCCTCTCTCTCCTCTAACAGACTAAACACACCACACGTGTCCCTTCAGCCACTTAGAAAAAGATGCTATGAAATGGCTGTAGTCACAAATGGAGTTTTAAATGGTTTTAACGTAATATGGCAATCTGTTTACAAATCCTGATATGTTTACAAAACATATCCTTGCTGCCTAATACGTTTATTTTAACACTTTATTCAGGCTTAAATGCCATTTTCACATGCTGGGTTTGTTTGGATTTTGCATAAGGTTGTACCACTTATTCAGGAATGTTGGACAATAATGCGGCATTGGGAAAGAGTTCAACTTTTGTTTGGGTTGAATCACATTCAACTTCTGTTATTCATCATTTAGGGCCTGAGTCATCAAATAACAGTTAGAACTGTTTAGTTTCTGTTCTCAGACAGAACAGGTGACCTTCTCATTGGCATGACCACAGGCAACAGAAGTTAATCTCACCTGGACAGATCAGGACAGAGGTTAAGTGATTTCCAACATAATCAAGTATTTTTCCTTAGTGGAGTTTCACTCAGTTAGGAGCAAATATCCACAGCTTTCCAGATCAACATGCAAGTTTGAAACACACTTGGATTCCTCCCCAGTTCTGTAGCTCTTGTTGGTAGGTACACAGTTGGCTTTTTCTCCCTGTTTTCAGGAGGTGAGGAGATTCTGTTCCACCTAGGTGAACAATTACTTTGCATTGGTTGTGTTCTTCCTTTCCCGGGATGTTTTCAGCACATCTCATACCTGTGCTTCACACTGTGCACCTTGCAATTGCTCCAGAGGCTCTGAATGTCCAGTTCTGGGCCCCTCACTTCAAGATGGACATTGAGGTGCTGGAGCATGTCCAGAGAAGGGCAGTGAAGCTGGGGAAGAGTCTGGAGAGGAAGTCTTGTGAGGAGAGGCTGAGGGAGCTGGGGTGTTTAGCTTGGAGAAAAGGAGGGTCAGGGAAGATACTATTGCTTTCTACAACTCCCTGAAAGGAGATTGCAACAGGGGGTCAGCCTCCTCTTCCAAGTAACAAGTTACATAATGAGAGGAACTGTACTGGAGATGGACCAGGACAGGTTCAGGTTGGACATCAGGAAGAATTTCTTCAGTGAAAGGGTGGTGAAGCATTGAAGCAGGCTGCCCAGGGAGGTGGTGGAGTCACCATCCCTGAAGGTGTCTGAGAAACAGCTGGACATGGCACTTGGTGTTGAGGTTTAGCTGAAAAGGTGGTGTTCAGTCAGATTGGACCTGATGACCTTGGTGGTCTTTTCCATCCTCCTTTATCCTATGGTTCTGTACCACAAACATGATCATTCTTCCATGATGTACAAGGTACAGTAAAAAAGCAGAATTTCTTCCTCCTCAAGGTATTCAAGAGCCAGCGTATCAAAAGGATACCAAAGCTGTGGAATGAAGATCAGGTGAACATTTTGTTTCTTTGAGATAATGAACTTCTAGAGAAAGGGTACCAGCTACCTCGTGCTGGACAATGTCCACCAATCGCATGTCTGGCTCTCGTGGGCTTTTTTGAAAGATATTATTATCCTTTCCTCATATAATTTCTTGTCTGTCCTCTCTACTCAGCAGAATGGACATGTAATAAATAATTTATTTATTTACTTTCACAAGAAAGTCTACCAATAGATCAACTTTTCAAATGAGAAATTGTAAGTGGTATCAGTTAGAAGAAAAGACTTTCCAGTCCATACCTCTTTCTAGGCCATAGGTAATTTGTATTATAGTTGATATGGTCTAAATCAAATAAAAAGATTATTTATCTGTTGTTGTGGATCATTTAAATTATATATTTTTACTACTGGTGGGGACTTTAGCTTTGATACTATTCATTGGTGGGGATTTAGCCTTACTTTTGTCATGTTTTCCTACCAGCTATTATCATAAACTGCAAACTTACATCCTCTATAAAGAAGATAATAATTATAGGACATGACTTTTGGTTTGGTTTGGGGGTTTTTTGCCACTTGAGCTAAGGGAGTTTCAAAGGAATTTCACTGTAGTTTTAGTTTTCTCCAAATCTCACCTAACCCAAGTCAGCCTGCCCATCATTGATGTTAACATGGATTCAGTCAAACAGGGCAGCAGCAGACCACACCACATATGCCACAGTGTATTATTCTTTCTAATCAAAAGGTTTGCTCTGGTTTTCAAAGTGTGGGAAACCTGACACGAGATGCCTGTCGCAGATAGGGAAGGATCCTCTGCTCTTCAGCACAGGGTAATAATAACAACAACAATAACTTTGATTTTGTTTCAAGACTTCTCACTTGGGATCCTGCAGAGGTTCTAATATCCCGCCATGCCAGCATATTATTTTTGGATTGAATGACTGGATGAGCTTGATTTACATCTTATCTCACTCCATAGCCCATAATGTGTTTTTAAATCATGTCTAAACAATTTACCACAAAAGCAAAATTGGAGGCAGACGGTGGGAAGCATCTTGGATAAGTCAAGCATCAAAGAGAGAAACCTCAGAGGACGAAGAGGGGTTTATTTGCAGCTGGCTGAGTCATGTTTCATGTGGGGTATGGTCCCTTGTTAATAATAAGCAAACTGCTAAAATACTATTCCACAGTTTATTAACTTGCTCAGTGAGTTAGGATGTCCTGTGCAGACATGTTCCTGGTCACTTCGTTTCTCTAAGAACTTTTCCCCTGATAGCCTTTCAGATAACATTAGAAAATAGCTTTTTTCCTATGTTTTCCCTGTCTTATGTCACACTGCCAAGCCTCTGTTGTGCTGCGATGCAGCCTGCAAGGCCTGTACACTCTGAATCTACAGCAAAGAAAAGTGACAGTCATAGCAGGTGGATGGCTGCCACTTAAAAAATAATATTGATGGGGTTTTTTAAGATTGCCAGTTACTACTGTTTCTGTATTAAAAGTGAACATTTGGGGGTAAAACCAGTTTTTCGACAATGATTTTGTTTTCATTGGAAAGTTTAGCTTTTCTTTATATTTCTTACAGGATGATTTTGTTTTGATAAGGATATTATTGTTATCATTATTACTTAATTTTTAATATATTATTTTCCGTCTTTCTTTTTTTTTTTTGTTTTTTTTATCAGAGGACAGAAAAGGAGAACAATATTAGAGAATATTGACTTAAGTTAAATCAGTTTGACACTTAGTTTTCAGGAAAAAAATTCAATTTTTGAGATAGCTGTCACTAAATTCTCAAATATGTGGCTACATGGAATTATTAGTTACATGTGGGAAAAACTGATCAATCCTTTAACTAGTCAGGCAAACACCAGGATGGAGGACAATGGCTAACAAGAGCTGTATGTGGCATCTGTTGCCACAGCTGAGTCCCACAACAAGTTTTGTGTAGCACTCTAGAAACAAATCTCTTTGTTATGTAGTGCTTCTGTTGAACAGAGGCAGATTTAAAACAATAATATTATGTCTCTTCAGAGATCACAATCAGTATTTTAAACACTGACTCTGAGACTGTGCTTTATCTAACACAGGTCATGGTTGTCCAGAATATAATTTAAAATTACAGGGTATAAAAATGCAAGACCTGGTGAAGGACAGAAGAAAACCAGAATGAGAAAGAAAATAAAAATTTAATTTGTGTTAAAATTGAGAGATACTCCTGATGCTGTCAGCTTTAATCTTAATATAACCAGTAGTCCTGTATTTGGAGCATTGTGGTTGGGATGGTGGAGGTGAAAGCTTCTGTACTCAATCAGGCAGAAAAATTATTTTTCCCTTGGTCTTCCCTGTCAAATGCAGCTTTCTTACCCTGTGGATCCTGGTGGATGATCCTGGAAGGATGATCCCCACTTTGATGAACAGTTCCATCCTTGCTGAAGAAAACATTTGCTCTATTGTCACCTTTGTAGGCTGTGGTGTTTCTAGATACCAAATACACTATGTTTTCTGTTAAAAAAAAAACAACAAAAAAACAAAACAAAAAAAAAAACAGAAACATCTGAAAAGCGTTTACCTATCTTTATTTAATCCCAGAAGGGTAAAAAAAAAAAAAAAGAAAAAAGAAAAACCAGCACCAACCAACCAACCAACCAACCAACCAACCAACCAACCAACCAAAACAACCTCCCCCCCTTGAGACACTCAAGTTCTTTTAAACAAAGCTGAGTTGTTTTTCCACTGCTTTATGAGGTTTTTCCCACAAGACCTTCTCATCTCATATGGGATGTCCTGAGCCAAAGTCATGCTTCCTCTCAGGAGGGGACCTGAGGACCCATATCTGCAGTCCTCAGCTGTAGAAATGTCATCCCTTCTCCTCAGAGGGTCAGCACTAGAGGGCAATACAGCCACACAGACACACACCAGTGATTTTTACTGGACAGTGTTTGCTTCACTGACACGAAAAAAGGGAGGGTGGAGATGAGCTGTCAAAACCGTGAGTCAGAGAGTAAATTGGTCCCACCTTTACCACAGTCCTGTGCCATGCAGCAATTCCCCTTATCAGATTGCTATCAGAAATTAACATTGGGCAAATCTGCAAGATAAATATCATTAGTTCCATTATTAGAGATAGATGATATAATACAGAGAAGTTTCACAACGAGTTAGAAATTAATAACTGGAATTGCATATATGCTATAAGCTACCAGCAAATACAGCTTAACTGATTAATTAAAAAAAAAATGGTTTCAAGACTGGAAAAAAACATTAAAGTCCAGCTGGATTAACAGCAGCAAAAAATGTCTTCAGACAAATAAGTAAAACTGATATTATTAATTCTAATCTCTGCTCAGGGTGCTATTCTGAACTTGGCCTTGCCCTCTACTTTACTGAAACTCTATATGAAATGAAGAGATGGCTGATACAGGACAGGCTAAAAAGTTCAATCTGTTGGGACCAGGATTCATTTCAACCCATCAGTGTTCATTATTCCACTAAGTGGTGACATAATTACAGAGCTGGGCTCCCCAGGGACTCCCTTGGAGCTGGCTCCAATTTGCAGGCCACCCTGCAGGAGAATGTCAACCCTGCTTATGCCAAGCAGGAGATTTGTAGGGAAATTGGGCAACTCCATGACACACTGAACATGAATTCCTTCCTGGAAATCTATCACTGCCTCCCTGATAAGACTGATTTTGAAACTCAGAGAAGACTGAACAAAGTTGGAGGAAGTGCTACCCAGCCTGTGTTAATGCACAGCACTGCATTTCCCCCTCTCCACCACAGTCATGCTTATTTCATCTATCATTATCACCTACTTTTCATGGAAAATAAACCCATCACCTTGAAGGCTGGTGAATACCCTTTTCTACTTCTATTTTGGCATTGCAGTCTTCTTGGTTTAGCAGGCACAAATCTTGTATTTACATAGACACCAAGAAATGAAATTTTACACCATAGAGGGATCTATCTGAGTATTTTATATATGTTCATACTGATGAGCTCATTATGGCCCAAGACCTTGTAAATGTTCACTAGCAAAATGACTGGGATTGGGACCTACAGAAATGCAGTTTTTTGACATCTTTTCCATATTTACACAGTGGAACAGTTCAAGGTTTGATGCATCTTTACAACCAGGCTGGGATTGGTACCTAAACATGTTTAGGTTCATCAGCATATCCTATATAAAGAGGAAAAATATAAAATAACCCTTCCCTGTGATTTTAGCCCCTCCAGCCATTTGTTGTGTGATACAGCACTTCTACAGCTCCCTGCTGGCTTTAAGGTGCTTGCAGCTTGACTTCAGCACAAATCTATGTAATGATTTCAAGTTAACAGCAACCCATCAAGGCCCAAAAGGCCATGGATAGCAAGATGCAGCTCAAGAATGCACATCCTGAAATCCTACAGTGTAAAGGACTCCATATAACTGAAGGAAAGAAGATAATATATTAAGTCAATATGGAAGAAACTTAGAGAGCTGTGTCAAAACGGATTTAGGTTGGATATTAGGGAAGGTTTTTCCCCCAGAGGGTGTTTGGGCACTGGAACTGGCTCCTCAGGGAAGTGGTCACAGCAACAAGCTTGGCAGAGTTCAATAAGTGTTAGGCCAACACTCATGGACACATGTTGTGACTCTTGGCGTGTCCTGTGCAGGGCCAGGAATTGGACTCAATGATCCTTGTGGGTCCCTTCCCTCCCAGCACATTCTGTGATTCTATAATGTATCAAGACAAATCATTGCCTAGGGGGTATGTGGTGACAATTCTCTTAAACATTCCCTGGTAAGTCTAGAACATTTGGAGCACCACACTGCCAATAGGCAAATTGACATTACCAATTAGACAGTTACTTTTAAGCAAGGCTGGCTGAGCACTGACATATGCTGTCAAAGAAAGTGGAGCATGTTTTTTGAATGCATGTTCTGAGAGATGTGCTTTATAAGGAGGAAGTCCTGATTTAGTCAAACAAGCTGCAACACTTCTTGCAGAGGTAGCTGAATGACATGTGAGGGCTTGCTTTGTATAGAAGGTCAGACTAGCTGATCCAATAGTCCATTCAGAGCTTAAAGTCTCTGGGAGCCTATAGTCTGAGCTACAGACTTAAGCCTCTTACTGGGAGTTGAAACAGTTTTTATATTGTCCCTTGATCATGTATTGAGGAGAAAGCAGTCCAGACAGTGGTTGTATGCACCAGAGAAGGGGTAATTTAAAAAGGAATCCATCTTTGTACTGAGTCATAACAGAAGTTTTATTATTACCTCTCCATGTGTGGGTATAACACCTTATTTAATGTTGGGAATTCAAACTGAATCTGAAGTAAGGATTACAAAGCAGAAAGGCTTCAGAGTGGTTAACAAGGTCTCACGCTAAACATCGCCCTATGCCAGAAGATGAAAGGAGAAAATCAATAAAAATACAAACACTTAAAAGTCCTTATTGTTGTTTTTAAATTTGCCCATCCTCAATGAATATATGAGCACAGGGAGGTTATGCTGCCTTGTGTTTGCTCATCCCTGGTCTTTCTCAGCTCACCTATTGCTTAGGTGTATTAGAGGCAAATAGCATCTTAAAAAACAAAAAAAAACCAAAAAACCTCCTATTTGCATCAAATCAAAGGAGCTTGTAGCTATCTGAAGTTTTACAAGTGGGGACTTCACTTTAGTGATGAAGTTTCAATGGCTTATTTCCTGCTACTTAGAGGAGATTTGTGCTACACCAGTAACTTGTTAAGCTGTTACCCTGTTTTGTAGGTACTAATTTCTTTTAATGTGAGTTTACTTTGTCTTGCTTTGTTTGCTGTTATTTCTTGAGTGGGTTTGGTTATCTCCTCCTTAAAAGGAGATTTCAGACTGATGGTATTTACCTAAGAGAGCCATGGACATTATCTTAACCATTAATGCATCTGTCACTATTTGGGAGGACGTACTTTCTACTGAATCTAAGTAAACGTTTCTGAGCTAATCTGTGAATGTGAACAACTTCTTAAAAATGACATGTAACCATAGAGGCCAATACCATCATGCTAAATATTTTCTAATTAAAATATCAAAAATGTATATGAAAAGAGGAAAGTTAAAATAGTAGATAGACAGACGTGTGTGGTATGTGGGTTGTTTTCCCCCTAATGTTTGCTCCAAAGATCAATAAAGCCAATGAAAGATCCTCTTTCATTTTGTTAATTGGGTCCCATAAAAACCAAAATGGTTGTGTATTTACTATCGTATTTATGAAACAGATAAAACAAGTAATGTGTCTCTAAAAGCATAAGAACGGCAACAGCAGGTTCTAGATGCCTTTGAAAGCCCAAGAGCTGCACAGCTTGATGATCAGCTCAGATTAAAAAAAAATAAAAAGAAAAAAATTCCATCACTATGAAGATTTACAGCATATTCTCACCAGATCACTCTTTGGCTGGTCCCAGTTTCCACTGAGAAACAAAAGGTAAGGTTTGGGGAAAGTTGAAAGGAACCTTGTAAGGATTTCATGCAAATTTCAATGTCAGATTTTGGTGTGAGAGTTTGGAGGGGGCTGCTGGTCACAGTGAAGGGGTACTTTAATAAATGCATCCCTCACCAACTCAGTTTATACAATCATTCTGGCAAAGGTCCTAAACTTTTTAAAGTAAAATGTAAAAATCTGGGAGTGGAGATCAAAGCCTAAACTCTCTTCTTCCAGTTAAATATCCCCTGAGCCCTCCTCTATGCACCAGCATCTCTTGGAGGTTTGACACAGCATGACTTTATCAACAGAAGTGGAAATTACAGGAGCCAGCCAATTCAGGGCAAATAGGAAACACCAGCCAACTTTCATCTGACATCTGAATTTCCATAAAGAGTTGAAAAATCACTCTCCTTTCTTTGTTTTTGTCTATTTTTCTTTAGTGCACACGCATTTCCTCCCCTTCCTCCCCAGTTCCCCATTATCCCTTTTTTCATCATTTTTAGTGGTTTTCACACTTGAAGTGTGAAAAAACCCAAAGACAGTTCAATTACTAAATTTTTGTACAACTTTTGACTGGGCAGAGCATCCAAGGTCCTAAAATTAGATCACACCACGTTTCAATTTCAAAGTATTTGAAATTACTACAAAAATTCCCTTACTGAAAAAGATTTGGAAATTCTTATTTTTTTCATTATTGTTTGAATCTGGGGTGCATAAGAGGAGTATTGAACAATCCCAGCCAAAATTATGAGCATCTTCCAGCCTTTCTCATCACTTTGCTGCCAATGCCAATGCTAATCACTGTTGTAGACTCAAGAGTTAATCATCTTTCCCTTGGAGAAGTTAGGATCAAAAGAAGCAAAAATGTTAACAAGTAGCACATTTAATAGGAGAAAACAGAATCACAGAGACTCAGGAATTTTCCTGAAGTCACACTGGAAGTCCACTAGCAAGGCAAAATCTCAAGCCTGGACCTCACTTCCCGGTCTACAACTCAAATATTTAGGTTGAATGTTTATTTAATTCACATATTTTAAATGCAACAGCAACAGTTTAAAGTGTAAAACCATTCTCAGACAGGTTGTTCCTGGATCTGATGTAATTTTTTTCATACTGGAAGGTCAAGATTTTAATGAATTTGTGAATATTATTATTTATTACTGTAAACTGGATTATGTGACATTGTCTGACATTACCTTATCAGAATGAACCTGACTACAGCACCCACAATCCCTCCTACACAAGGGAATGAAAAATTTCTAAGAATCAGATTTCTAAGTATGATCTTTGGTGAATACCAAAGAAATATGAATCACTAGTCATGAGTCACACGAAAATGTTACAAGGCATAAAACAAGAGCTGTTCATGTGAAACATTTTGCATGAGAAAAGGTGGCCAGCTGACTAGGTCAGCAAAGTGGCTGCAGGACCTGTGAGCTTCCACTGAGATGTTTTTATTTTTACATGTATGAAAAAAAATAAAAATCTCCTTTTCTTGAAGACACTGATGCAGTGGGAATTGAGAATTGCGAGTAGCTCTGTTTAAACACAAACCCAGCAAAAAAACATCCACTCTTTTCAAGACCAATTTACCACCCTGCAAGTTCCTAATGGATGTGAGAAGCAGGTTGATCTAAAAACAAAACTATTTAATAACAGGTTTTCTATTGCTTGTACCACATTAATGCCATAGTTTTGGTGTCTGAAAGACAAGCAGTGTACCTATCTTTAACCATCTCCTTATTACATGATTCACTGTTGTGTCTGCTCTGTACCTTGGCTGGAGCTGGGCTCATTTGCAGTGGGTCTCAGTGTGGTCTGAGCAGTGTGAGAGGCTGCTCCTGGTACCTGCGTGAGGCACTTTAGACATGGCTTGGGAATCTCCACTGAAACCACAGATCCTTTGGTGCACACCTGCCCAGGACATTTCTTTGTGGATTTATTCACATCATCTGCCTGTAAGAGAGAGAATTACTATCTTCTGTCAGCCCTGTTTTGGAGCTGATAAACAGCTGCCTGGTGAAGTGGTGGGGCTTGCCCACACTCAAACAGAGAGTCTGGGCAAAAGCAAGGAACTGCCCCCAAATTATCTCAATCTTGCTCAAAAAAATTACTTTGCTGCCATAGCATCCTTGTTCCTGGATGAACAATTCCACGCAACTCCGGAAATATTTTAGTTCTTCATTTTTGTATCAGGACTCTTTAAAAGGCCAAATTTGAAGTGAAAAATACTAATCTATGTGGGTGAACGTTTGGGTCACCACGGGCAGTCTGATTTCACTGTTTGACAGATGACACAAACACCAGATAAAGGCAACAGGCGTAGTTTTGATTGTCTTGGAAGTTAGGGAAAACATAGCAGTGTTTTTGGTGCACTGCAAAAATGGTACCTGACCTGGTGGTTTCCTGGCAAATGAAACAGGAGAAAGAACAGGGAGGACATGACAAATACAACCAGGTGGGCTCAAACTATCATGGAAAGAAAGGGGTTTATCCCCAGAAAACTTTTAGGATAGCTGATGCTGCTCCAATAAAGTTGACAGAAGTATAAGAAAATGGCAAAAATGTAAAATAGCTTTTCAAAGCATGCATTTTTATCCCCACTACAATGTTTACTTCTCCTTTAATATACTGAAAAGATTTCCATCCCAGAGGAACATTCTAGACATGCTGTATTATACAGTAACACTACGCTCTAACGTTTCAGTCATCTAAATATTGTTTTTGGGATTACTCATGGAAACTTCACAGTGGAAGAGGAAAGGGGAGGGGAAGTTGCATGGAGAAGGGAGGGGGGAAATACCTCCTATTAAAGCTCCATTAGCTCCAGAAAGGAACTCTGTGAAGTGCATGAAAAATATTGTGGATTATTCAAAGACATCTATAATTTGAGTGTCTGTTTTCAATGTCGTTTCCTCCTAACCCCTATCACTTTTTTTGCCTCTTTTTAGTTTTTTTTTTTTAATTTTATTTTATTTCTGCAGAGGAAGGTAATGATTTTTACAGAAGTAAGTGGGGGAAAGATGGATTGTCTTTATATAAAGTGTAAGTGTTGGGTAAGTCAATTAAGCGGAACAGAAAATAACTAGGATTAAAAGCCTTTTTTAGATCCTTCCAGGGCTGAAATCGTTGTCACAGAGAAGATGTGTTTAAGCTCCAGCAAAGTTTGGGTGAGGCAATTGTGAAGATGACGGTCTAATGACTGTAAAACCATCAAAGTGGCAAACAGAGGAGAAGGCTTCCCACAAAGGAAGGACACCCTCTCTTCTCCTTCTCCCCGCGGGGGCTTTTTAATGTCAAATGTGAGCTGCACACCTGTGATAAATACAACCCCACAGCTGTCACTCGGGGCTGGGAGCGTGGGCAGGAGTGGGCTGGGGGACAGCATCTCCCCTGGCCCCCACACAGGCTCCTTCTAGCTGGGGTTTCAGCTGGCAGTTCCAGAGAAAGCCAGTGGTGAATCACTGGGCTGGCAACTTTTGAGTCAAGGCTGTGGAAGGGGTTATTACACAACTTTCACCTTCGGGGTGGAGAGCGCTGAGAGCTCAGGAAAGAGCAAACCCACACAAGCTCATCAGCAGCTGGGCAAAGCAGGAGCCTTGATGCTTTGCTCTCCCCCTCTGCCCTCCCAAAGCTCGCAGGGAAGCAATTCACAGGGGAGGCTGCAGGTAAAATAATACGTGAAATTACACAGTGTAGTGCTGATTGTCCCTCAGCATCAGACCAGACTTCTTTGCTTTGGACAGCCAGTTTTAGTAGGCTTCAAGCCATGTGGAGTGAAAAAATCAGAAAAAAGAAAACAACCCCTGGTACACAGGCACAGAGGGAGGAAGCAGATTTGTGAAACCCCTCCCATCTGAAGCAGGGCACTGCCAGGGTGGTTTCCCCTCCAGCAGCCTCAAAACAGCTCCATTTTGCAACCTCGGGTGCCAAGTCCCTGGACGCTGCAGCCTTTCCTCTTCTCCTTCGTGCCTGCACCAGGCACCAGCTCGCCCCCAGCCTCCCCGCTGGGTCAGGATGACAGATCTAAATAACAGGAGTAATGACAGCTGATGGTATAATTAGAGCAGTGAATTAAGTGTGGGAGTCCTGCAATTTGAGAGGTAGCTTGTGACCTCTGTATCCATCGTTGATGTGTGCCCTGGGACACCCCTCTGCAATCAGTGGGATGGCACAGGCAGCAAGCTGAGAGCACATTTCGTCCCATTTTTTGGTCAAAACCTGCTATGTAAGAAAAAGCAATGACACTCAACCTGCTCCACAGTTTGGACAAGAAAGTTAATTTGGTGTTGTGCTGAGAAATTCTTGCTCTACTCACAAATAATCTGCTTTGGTATTTAACAGTAGCAGTGTGTAATATTTCTAAATTGCTTGTACTCCAAGCTGTGTGATCAGGCACTAATGGACCTCACTGCAACCTTGCTCTCCCCAAGCAGCAGCCTGAACTCACAGACTGGCTTCTGGTTCTTAAGCTCATCACTGCTGCACACATCACCTCTGCAGCTGGAGGGATCAAAAAAGTTGTTTTTCCCTTGTGTTACACAGTGAAATTTCAGACCCAGAACTTTCTGGCATTTGCTTCTGAGGAGAAAGTGGGGAAATTAATCTGTTCTGTTTGTTCCGGCTTAAATATGGAAACATCTGTTAAAATGTCTCCTATTGCCTCCTGGCTGCATTAAAATTATGACAAATTTTGCCACTGATTACTGAGTATATTTCACTTTTTTTTGGTTTGGTTTTTTTTGGTTTTTTACATGCAAGTTCTGTGCAATGCTCAGGACTGCTGTACCTGGTGGTTTGGCTGCCTGCAAAATGATAGGGACTGGATCTGCATATCAGCCTCACATGTTGTATTGATGAGCTGCCCCACAGCTATACATCAGTGCTGAATTCTGTCAATTTTCCAGGAAGGTCCCAGATATCTATATATTTCTACTGTATTAAATATATGTATGATATCTATACACCATCCACACACACACAAATATATATATAATCTAATTTAATATATATTTTTAATATATACATTCATATCTATGCTTGTACCTTGCCTCTGGGTTGGCTTTCTGACCAGAAATTGATTTGAGAAATGGAAAAGGATTTGAGCAAAAATCCTATTGCTGAACACAACATATCACTGCTAAGCAAAGAGTTCAAAGTGGAGGTGCAGAAAGAAGTTCTCAACCAGGGAACCCAGGCAGGGACTGCTCGGTGCTTTGCTGGGGAGATGGGCCAAGTTCAAGCAATGGTCACCTCTGTCCCAGGAATCAGAAGATAAACCATAGGCCAAATATATCCTACAAGACCAGAAAGTAATCAAAAGAGGGGGAACACTCTAAGGGAGCAAAAAAAATTCTTTCAGATGTTTTTGTGTTAAGGAAAAAAAAGCTCCTGAGTGGAGAAGAGAGAAAAGCATCTAGAAAAGGATGAACAGAGGAAATAAAGAGCTGGGAGGTTTGGGTCCTACTCAGAAGTTTGGTTCAATACTCAGTGCCCTCAGGAAAGGGCACTGATGAGCATTTTGAGATGCCTGTAATCCTTCCTCAGCTGCTGAGGCAACCCCAGATTGCAGAGCATTTAAGTGGGCTGAGTGTAATTACCTGATTGGCGTTAAGTAACAGTGTAATTAGCACTTTTTGGCACATCTTCCTTTGAATATATGGTGTTCAATGCTTCTGTAAATAAGATATTTATATGACACTCCCAGCAATACACTTAATGATGACTTTAAAGGTTATTTTCCACATTTTCCAAAAGTAACACTTAAAGTAGGTGTGCTGGACACTGTGGATTTCTGGTGAACAGAGAGATGGAGTTAATGGGCTAAATTCTGCTGACTGGTGTAAACTGTGTCAAGCATAAAAAACTTTAGGGAGAAAACCTTTGATGCTGTAGTGGTAGAAGATAATGCATTCTCATCAAGAAAACTTTTCACATATGGCACCTGGGGAGTTCCTTACTGCACAACAAAACTAAAGCAAGACACAGGAGAATGGCTCAGGATTTTTGGGAGAAATTATTTTAATCTAAACTGTTGGACATTTAAAATTAATCAGCAAAGGAACTGCATTCTGTAGCTCTCTGCTTGGATCTAAGAACTTAATCCAAAGTTTCATAAAGTGAACGCCATAGATAAACATCCTCAGTGCATTTGCTGCAATGCTGCAATTAGTTTATGGTAAAATAGCATCCCAAATTATCACCAAAGGTTCCCATTTGCTGATAAGAGTAAAGTAACAATCTCATAACATTATGATTATTAATACTGTATGAACCACCTATTTTTAACTGAGATTGCAAAATTAGATATACATTGCTATCTCTGCTTATAACTGACAGAAGGTAAGAGGAAAATTTCTCTTGGATTGCTGAATCCCATGTTTTCTTCTGACTTTCCTGTGCATTCTATGGTAATGGTGATTCAGATCATGTGTTGGATCAAGCTTCCTTACTGGAGGATTAGGAAATGTGATGGTTTGTTCCAAGAGAAATGAATGTTTTAGACATTTGGCAGAACCCTGTGGCTGACCATGAATCACAACTTTTGGTCAATCACTGCTCAATACCTGTCTACAAAATCCTGGGGGTGGAGTGGGTCAGAAATGTAATAACTCAGTGCTTTCTCTGCAAAATTAAATTATTGCAGCGAGCATTGGATGACGTTATTAAAGTGACACAGTGAGAAATACAACTTTTTTCCCTTTATTGCCTTGAGTCAGTTGATAATTCACAGCGGTGAACAAAAGAAAGCCAGTGGATAACACATGTTAGCAAGGTCTCTGCAAAATTACCTTCCGTATTAGACTTTTTCTTTATCACTGAGATCCACTGCCAGTTCACATTAAAATTCAGAGTGCTGACAAATGTGTTTCTCTTAACAAGATCACCATTATTTTTTTTCTTTTTGCTAGGCAGGAGCAGGGCAGAGACTGGTAAGCAGAGCCTGACACCCCTGAAGGTTGTTTGTTGGGTGGGAAGGATCTTATAATTTCAGGACAGCTACATCCAGCCCATGGGGTCTGAAAGTCACATAAGCATAAATGTGAAGAATTTACTTGTGGCCCCTTGTACCACTGGGGAACAGTAGCACACTGAAACAGCATCTCAGAGCAGCATCTTCCTCATCTTCCTCTCTCTCCTTCCTCCCGTTCACTCCTGGCACTGCTGCCCACCACATGAGCACTTGGAAGGGGATTGTTGTCATGGCTTTGCACCTGGAAGGTCAAAGAGGTCAGGCCCCCACAGCAATGCAGATTGTCACATGGAGTTTGTGCTTTAGTGAACTCCAGCTCCCAAACATAGTCTGATGGTCATCAAAAAGGTCTAAGAAAGATTTTTCTATTAGTGTTATTATTATTATTATTATTATCATTATTATTATTGTTATTGCTATTGCTATTGTTATTATTATATTTGAAAAGTTTTCATGGCCTAACACGAAGCTGAAATTGCCACTCATTGCTGCTGGTTTCCTTGGTGGAAAGTTTTAACATTTTCCTGTGCCTCTCTCTTGACCCTCAGCTGTCACTGTGTCCCCCAGGCAACGAACTCAGGTACCAAGCTGTACCCATCTGGCTTTTGCACTAAAATGTTTTGCTGTACTAGACTCAAAGTATATACCAAAAATAAAAAAAAAGGTAGAGAAATCTTTATCAGGGACACACATGGGGAATCAGCACAGATTATCGGTTTTGCAAGATGGTCAGAATGAGTGTCACCTTCTGATCAAAGCTGTCACCTCTCCTTTTGATAATAAAACCTGCACAGAAACAACTTATCCCTGATTTGGGGCAAGAAATCTCCTACCTGTTTGTAAGCAGTGGAACTGTCAAACCTGACAACGTGAGTGTTCCTGCTGTAAGATCTGTGCCCGTAATCAGTGTCTTGATCTCCAAAGATCGGGATGCTTTCAGCAGATCATCTGACCTCCCCAATAAAAGTATCCAAGCTCATATCATCTGATCAAATCCTCTCAAACCTTGCTAGCCATTTAGGAATCACACACATCCCGCCAGAGTGCTGATGCTGATAAAAATTTAACCTAGAGATCATTGATAAGACAACCACCAGGGTGGATGCTGAGGCCCAAAGTCTCCTCTTAGTGTGGCCATCATGAGTCTCATATAATGGAGAACAATCCAGAGCTGATGTGCCATTCAGATCTTTTTTCCGGGCTTGCAAAGTCAGTTTTTACGTTTCATTGGCATAATCTGATAGGAAGAATAACCAAAACCAAAAACCCATCCAAAAAATCCTAACCGACTCCCCCCATTACACCTCAAAACAGGAGAAGAAAAATACTAAATATTTGGTTGGATGTCCCTACCCATGTCAGGGCTACTGGAATTAGAAGATCTTTAATGTCCCTTCCAAAACAAAACCTTCAATGATTCTATGATTTTTTTATTCTTACCAGCTGTTCTGTGCACCAGCAGGCTTTTGGTATTTTTGCTTTCTTTTTTTTTTTTCCCCCTGAAATCTGGATAATTTATGTTCAGTTATGGGAAAAGGAAAAACCCGGGCTCTGCACACACCATATTTTGTGTATTCCCCAACTAGGTTTCAAACTCACGATATTTAGCTGAAAGCTAGAATTCTTCTGAGACACTTCTAATTTTCCAGAGGAAAAGAGATTAAATCTGAACTACTGAGTCTTTTTCAGTTTCAGTGGTGGTTGGTGAGAGAAGACCTGAAACTTTTGCTCTACACTCATCATTGACTGTACATAGCCAGGCTCCAAATAGGTAATTAAGAGTCATTTTGCTGTTTACTTAATATGATAGCCATGGCTCTAATCTAGAGTTTTAAAGTGTTTATTGCAAGGCAAGAACATAAACATTGAGGGAAGTTTCTTTTGTGATTTCTTGGTGCACTAGATGGCACTAAAGCATGGCTTTTATATACATGGGGAAAAAAGCCCTACAAAAATTGATATGTAGGTTCAGTAAACCTGAACTATTTTGGTCAGGTATATTTTATGAAAGTTCTTTGATATATTATTTGTAATTTTTCATTTTAATTTTCAGATCATCAGAAACAGAATTAATTACACCCACTTTGATATTAAAAGAATTTCAAATTGAAAATAAATAATGCTGGGAAGTTGAAAAAAAACCCTGAAGAAACTAATTTACCCCAGGCTAGATGCAAAATTATTCTAATGTTCAAAGATTAGGGGGCTTGATGCAAGTAAAAAAAAAGTTCTCTACCAATTACATGGCTTTTTCATGAACTTTAGATATCAAAAACATTAAAGTCACAAAAAATGTATAAAATCTTCAGGTTTCCTATATAGAAAAAACATTCTTAATATATAAGCAAATAGATAGCTCCACACTGTCTCCCAGGCATACCATGTTCAAAACATCAGGTAGAGCCATCCTGTAAAAACAGGGCACTTTTTCTCCCACATAAGTATCAAGAAAACAAAATTAAATTTTAATTTTTCTTTACTTCTTCCCCTCCCTTCAAATGAGGAGCTACGGCTCAGCTCATTCAAAGTTTCTTTTAAGGCATTCTTATGTGTTGTATACAGCACTCTTTGCTCTCTTATATGATCATAATAAACAACAATAAAGGAGCTATGAAGGGTGGATCCCTTGTAAAACTCAGCCTTCTGGACAAAACCAGAAAGAAATATGTCTTAGTTCATCTTGGGTATTTTGGACTCGTAATGCTGAGGGTGCTTACAGAGACATTTCAAGTCCTTATGATGTTTTGATGATTCCAGGGTTATTCACTGAGTGTTTGGGTAAGAAAGGAAGCAGGAAGAAAAGAACAAGGAGTTAAAGGAAAAAGAATGAAAGAGCAGTGAGGTGTGGACTGAGCGTGAGCTCACTCCAGCACCAGCAGTGATCCTGCAGCCCTGTATTTCCAGCAGCTCTACAGCAAAATGGAAGTTGCTCCATTTAATGCTTCAGTCAACGAAGGTTAGATGTGGAGTCCAGGGTGTAAATACGTGTAAATACAGGTAATATATGGCCTGAGCCTGGGCTATAAACCAAACAGGCTGCAGAGGTTATGGTTTCATGCTCAGGTTTCAGAAGCAGCTGTTTACCTGCAATTCTCCCACTAAGACATGCATCTTGCTTTAAGCTTCCAGTTAAGGGGCTGATCCATCAGGCACTGGCTCTGCCACGAGCAGAGCTGCTTTATTTAGTTTGGAAGGATCTGAGAATTTGCCCTGATGTTTATAGCAAAGCCCATATATGTGTACTATTGGATTTATTATTTTTCTGTCAACTGAGTCAAAGCCTGCATCTCAAGAAGTATTTCGTACCAAAAACCTAAAATGCCCACATGAAACTATTAGATGTGACCCAAGAGCACAGAAGTCCTTAAATTACAGAGTTTGCAGCTGTCAGCTCATGCTTTTCTGAGGGCCAATATTTTTAGCACCTCTACAGAAAATAACTTCCCATGGAATCAGAAGTGAAACAGTTTCAGCGATGCTTGTTCCTAGCCTTTTCCACAGTGCAAATGCACAACTAGGGGAAAGAAGGAGAAATACACAGTTTCAATATTTTTTTTAAAGTATATATTTCTCTGACAACTTCACCAAAAAAAAAAAAGTTAGTTGCATCCTCACTAATGTCAATTGGTATGATTTCACCACAGAGCTTGAATTTTACTGTTTTAAATATGATACATGACCTTGCCCGTTTAATGAGGATACTATTGATCTAAAATGAACATCTTAAAAAAATTAATTACTGACATTATTGATAACGCTTCAGGTTATTAAAAATGAAAGAATGCTCAACTTCCAATTTACTTTTCACTGTGCTGCATGTGCTTCGTTCAGTCTAGACAATTTCACCTTCTTTCTCATTTGGTTTCAGCTGTTGATCCTACTGTGATAAGGATGCAGCCACCAAAGGGGACTTTTTAAAAAAAATAAAGTTTCTTAGCAAGAAGAAGAAAAAAAACATTAAAAGCAACCCGTTTGTCCTTGTTCTTTTCCCCCTTGCTTTTATGACATGTTTGGTTCCCACGCAAGGGGAATTACTGCAGGTAATTCTTTCACACTCACAACCCTGCAAGTGCTTGGCCTCCAAGTCACCCCTATCACTGCTTTGGCTGAAAGGTTGGGTAGTGCAGGTCCTCTGTCAAGATCAGAAGTTTAGGTCTTCATTCTACCTACTATCGTGGAGTGGCTTGAGTTGGAACGGACCTTAAAGACCTCCTGGTTCCCCCCCCCTGCCATGGGCAGGGACACCTTCCACTAGACCTACTCGCCCCAAACCCCATCCACCCTGGCCTTGAACACTTCCAGGGACAGGAGTTGCTTCTTTAGGAGCAACAGTCAAATGAAATATCTAACATGAGTCCACCTAATTTCCACACCTCCTGCCCACTGGTGACACCTTTTTTCTTCTGCAAGCTCCCAGGGCCATCTGTGAACCCTCTAACAAGAAGAGGATCACTCCCAAAATTGGTCCTGGCCCCTGGGTGTAGAATATCAAGTGTAAGAGCATTGCAGACCCCTCTCCTTGAAGCTGAGCCACAGGAGCTGTGGGCTCAGAAGGACACTTGGGTTGTTGATGGGATGAAATATTTCTGATGTGGTTTTATCTTTCTATATTGACTTGGGAGCAAGACTTGAAATTATTTAGACAACTAAGTTAAATCCCACTCAGACACTGCCCACGGAGCTGGAGAGCCTTTGGATTAGTCCCCAGTTCAGCGAGCAATTAAGGACACGATGTGCATGATTATTTAAGCACACAGCATTGATTAGTGACTGTCTCTCACATTACTGTAGCATTTGTATAACTTCAGGCATTTACCTGATAGGTTACTTTAGTGTTTCAGAACAAAATGTATATATTTTCCCATAAAAAATACTATCAGCTTTTTTCAAAAACATCTAAATTGTTTTTTGTAATGATTCTTCCCAATTTGTGTCTATTGAGATGTTTTCTTATTTTTTTCCTCCTCCAGTTTCCTTTCTTTTGTCTTTTTCAACAAATAAGAAAACAAAGGAAGGAAAAGTAGAGCAGGACATTTGACCTAAAGTATTAGCAAAAAATATCCCAGAACTTAGCTTAATGCTTTAATTTCTTTCCCTAGGTAATTTAAACACAAATAAATTATTTTATTTAAGCAGTTATATGCTAACACAGCCAACTGCTGAGGTCTTAAATAATTGCTAAATACAGGTTTATTTTTCAGTTTAGAAAAAAGGTTAAACAGCATCACTGCAAAGGTGCCTGCATATTTGAAAATAAACTTCGGATTTCTTTATCATTTAGGTGGGTGTTAAAAATGTGCATGCAGATCAGACTGAGGGATATAGACATCTTTTCTTTGCATTTCCATTTTATGTTGAAGAAATTCAAGTGCTACTAAAAACGAATGAACACCTTCAGAGAACTAAGTTCACTGGAGCCCCATCACGTTAATGTCATATTCTGATATATTTTTTCCTCTTCAATCATGTTTTTACTATTGCTTTCACTACCTAGTGGGGAATATTATTAGAAAAGGAAACACTTCTAGATATCTAATGCTGATCCAACCGAATTCTTCAAAAGGGAGGGAGGCAAAAGAATAAAATTTAGGGAGAAATCAATGCAGCATAAGAGGTTGTTTTATTTAAATATTTTCAGCATGCTCCAGTCCATCCATAGCTGACAGGATGCAGTGTAAGAATTACTGCACGCTATTCTGAGTTTCGTGTTTGCAGAAGATTTGTTTGTATCACAGCCATCGCCTGTGACCTTAGAGCCCATGAATCAGTGAGAGGAAAAATGGTAAGCTCCAGGAAAAGAACTGGGCAGCCTGCAAACATCAGGTTGAGGGGATTCTGCTGTGTGTGAGATTTTTATAGACATCCTTCATTGCGTACATGTGGGTCCGTACGTGTCAGAGTATATCTATAAAATAAAAGTTGGTTACAATAGATGCTCTTATCTGACCTACTTAAAATTGTACATGAAAGCACAGTTAATTTCATCTCCTATCTGTCAGATTGATACAAATCTCCTGTTCAGTATTAATTATTGTATGCATGAATATTCTTCATTTTTGGGGAGACCTGATGATTAAAGCTACTGCCGACAGAAATCCTGAGCTCATTAAAATTCCTTCCCCCACCCTCACTGAATGTGCATGCAACTTTTGAGTCAGGATTCATCCCTGCTCTGGCTGTCATGAAGCCTTTTGCACCTTTGGTTAAGGGGTGTAAAATGCTGCCTCTGTGAACAATTCAAGCTTTTAAACTCAGTTTATATTCATTGCACAGTGAAGTAAACCAGAGCAAAGTGGTCTCGATTTTCATCTGAGCTTCACCTAAATACTCAGAGCTCATTTTTCTTTGGTTTCTGCTTTTAAATCCTCCATAGTAGCTAGGCCTCGATAATTTAGGAGGTGATGCAGGCTATTAATGACATTTTTGTTCTCTTTTAATAAAATAGTATGTCTCTGTTCAAAATTACGCCAGAGAAGAAATCAGGAATTCAAAGCTAAGGTTAATCAACCATAGTACTGTTTGACAAACAAATCCAGAACTCTGGGTCTCTGTCTATGGCTTTAAACCTTATAGATTGGGGTTTCCTTCTGCCTGGAAGTGTCTTCTACTATGAAGTCCCTGATGCTCTCCCAAGCTGATGCTTCCAAACATCATTAGGAGTCTCACAGACTTCTGTCATTACTGAAAAATAAGATCTGCCCTTCATCGGACCCAGGATCTGAACCAGATCAACAGTTAACACTGTCTAATTAGGGTGTTTGGGGAAAGGAGTAATAAATTGTGTTTTAATGGTCAGATTTTAGTTATCTGCTTTGTACGTGTTATTTTTACAGGGACAAATGCATTTTGGTGAAAAACAGGCCCAACCAAATATAGAGGAGGCTGCAGAAAAAGAGAATCTAGTTTCACTCAGAAATGCTGAGAGATTGATGAGCTGTTTTCATTAGAAACTTTAAATTAGCATCATAAAAAATCCCTAATCAGACACCATCACCCCTCAAACTAAGAAAGACATGTCTCAGGATAGTCAATTGACTCATAATTACATGTTCAGCCAAGTTGTCTGAAAATCAGGTTAAGCTCCCTGTTCTGTGGGAGCTGAAAACAGAACTGTTCTGATGTGCTGAGTGAGTCCTGCAGTTACTGGACAGCTCTGGCTGTGAGAAATATACTGAAAACAGCATTCTTAACAATGATTCTTTTTTAACTGTTATTAGAGTTTGATTGTTTTTCTTAAACATGCTGCCCAGGGAAGCGGTGGGATCACTGTCCCTGCAAATGTTCAAAAAGGTGTAGATGTGGCACTTGGGGACATGGCTCAGTGGTGGCCCTGGCAGTGCTGGCTTAATGGTTGGACTCGATCTAAAAGGTCTTTTCCAACCTTAATGATTCTATGATTTTATAAGGATATATTGGTCACAAGCAGAAGAGCTCCACAAACAGCACTGAACAGAAATCTTTGCATCTGCAACGTTTCTCTGTGGTACACTTGCGACTAAAACAAAAATAAAAATTAAAAGAGTGATGAAGAATACATTAGCCTGTTGTGCTAACACTGAGAAAATGTGCACTTTACTCTTAGGTAGTTCTAGGTACCTTGGAGTGGCTTCCTTATTCTCACAGCCAGGTGCCTTTGAGAAATATTTGGTAAATAGTCTCTTGTGCTGTAATCAACAACCATCATGCCACCATTTCCAGTGGGAAAAGTACCTTTGCAGTGGCCAGCTCATGATGTTTGGTTTAAAAAGTACTTGGTCAGCACAAAGCATCTTTACTGAACCAGGCATGTCTGTCAGGGTCAGATTTGAAGGTGAGATTTTGAAGGAAAAAAACAGAACAGCAGATGAAGGACAACATAAACTGGTTTCATCTAGATATTCAGTCTGTAATCTTACAAACATCTATGGTTTTCCTTAACTCTACGTGAACCTTTGCACAGTGTGTTTAGCTGCGTACTGCACTGTTTTGTTCAAAGTCCTTTGGCTTGAGAGGAAGAAAAGAAAGCAAAAAATGCCTCTCATTTTAGCGTCGTTCTACAGGCCATTTATTCATCAGAAATAATTGTGGTCAGACATTTAGCTGAGAATGCTGGTATTTGTCCTAATGTTCTGTAAATGTTTATACCAAACTTAAATGAATGTAAATACCCCATCTCTGAGCTCTGTGGTAAATCATTTGTTCTGCACAGGGAGAGTTTGGCGGGGAAGTTATGCTACAACCCATTCCTACTGAAAATAGTTGACACCAATGGCAACTCGCCATCTAATCCCTGAGCCCAAATGTAAATACTTTGCTGCACAAGCAAAGCTGAAAAAAAAAAAAACTAAAAAAAAACCAAGCCAAATTTTGGTCCGTTTTGTGCCAGAGCAAAAATAATCTGAACCAACCCTCTTCCTGACACAACTTATTTGTCTCTGCATGCTGCTGAGCTCTGCAGCCTGATGTGTTAGAAGTCAAGTCTGTGCTCCTCTGTGTCTCCCTCCATCTCAGAGCTCTGGTATTTGCTTGTTTCCCCATGTTTTAGCTCATGATTCAAAGGGATGAGTGGACGGCAAAAGTTTCAGTTGCCTCTGGGTGAAACCTCGAGCATTTGTTTTCACTGCAGGGAAAGCTCCCATTGATTTCAAAGGGAAGCAGGACCGTAGGCGTGCGCTTGCCTTCTGAAAATCAGAGCTCCCAGATGCAAATTTAAGCTCGCGATAGACAGGTATCAGTTCTGCTAATTAAGTCTCATTTATCTTAACCATTTCACTACTTTATCAGATAGCGCAGTGATAAGACGCTATAAAAATATATGACAGATAGTCAAGGTCTAGACTTCTCTAATGTGGCAATTTTTTATATTATGATCTTCCTTTGTATATGCAGATGAACTGCTCTTTTATTAACTTCCCTTTGTAAGCATTTCACATGCCAAAAAATCAGATAGGGCTTTGAAAAAAAAAAAAAAAAAAGGCTTTCCAAAGTGATGAGAATGAATTAGCCCATAATTGGACTGATTGGTAAAAGTTCAGTACAATGCAATAAAAGTGCACCATTATCAGGATTTAAACTTGCTATGGGGAATTTTTATTGCTGCTCATTTAAAAAGTATCATCTTTGGCTGCGCTCTGCAGGGACTTACCAGTGTTGAAGCAAGTGAAGAAGTCTGTAGGGGGAAAGGGCCTCTCATGCAAATATAAGTCGAGCAAACATTTAGCTGTTAATACATATATTACTGGAATTACACTGATTTTCACAGGCTGTCATCTATGGTTGTGGAGAGAAATAAAATCATAGGATTGTTAAGGTTGGGAAAGACCTCCAAGATCATCAAGTACAAACTTTGAGTGAATACCACCATGTCAACTGTATGTACTAAAGAAGAGTGGCCATCTCTCCTCATAGGATGTCTCTGTTACAAACCTCAGCAGCAGCCCAAGAACCTCAGTGTGTTTGCTCAGTTAAAATAATAGATGAGTAACACATAAGAGTTCCACTCAATATAGCAGAAACAAAGATCACAGGATTTAATGCCTAGAAACAGAAGCTGGGCATCATCCTGGGAAGAAATCCACCGCGTATTTTAATGTTGGGAGCAGATCAATACAAATTATGTTAAAATCTTTAACTTAAAACACGGAGTGTTTCTCATCCCATTTTTTGTCTCATTTGAGCAAGGCCAGAGAGAGTGAGGGACTTCTGCTTTGCAGGTGATCAGATGCTCTTTTTTTTATTTCACAGTCCTCTGATTTACAAATTTCTGGATATTTCCCAATGGGGAGGCATCCTATGATCACAGCCCCTGAAAAAATTTCCTTCATAAATTTGTCTTGTTTCCTTTTGGGAGCCTCCACAGTATCTTCTGGTCTTGATGGATGCCAAGAACCCTTCAGGATCTCATAATTAATATTTAAAATTTTGCCATTTTTCAATACCCTAATTCCCTTCCAGACTCTTGGGGAAAGAGATACTCAGTGTGACTAGAAGGTTATCTCATTTGGAATATTTCTGAGGAGGGGAAAAGTAAATTCAAAGTGCACATAGCAAACATATTAACTCATTAATGCCAACAGAGCCTCATTTAGCCCATATCTGTGTCACTAAGAATAGTGATGGAAAGATGACTGGATTTGTTGATTTTACACGTCTTTTCCAACCTTAATTATTCTATAAGAGGCAATATTTGGAGTAAACAAGTAGAACATAAGGGAGCTACCCAAGACGAAAATTGACATCTTGATCTCAATCTAGAAACTTCTGGTTCTCATGGAAAAGTCTACTTACAAGTTAAACAAAAGCAAAAAATGTGGTCCTAAGCAAAAAAACCAAACAACCCAGGGGCTGATCATGAAATGCTTAGTAAGGAAGGAAATACACAGAATAACCATAAATTTAAAGGTCCCTTGTGATGAACAGTAACTCCCACAAGCATCCGAATGGTGATGAAACTACCGAGCTGTGTGATCCCACTATCACAACCGCATCTCTTGTTCAAGGAAAATTGCCACAGCTTCTCTGTGTCTTTCAGGCTGCTCAGTGTGACCTTTGAGGGGCTAAACGAGGCAAAAAAGAGAATTGCAAGGTCTTCAAATATTTTTGCAGTACAAAAATATCTCTGTCTTACATGAAGATTTTTATTTTGTCCATTCAAGTCCAGATTTCTTCATTCACACAGGGGTATCACTCACAGCACAAATAGGCCTTCAGGGCTGATATTGTAACTTTTGCTTTTCTGCAAAATGGGGAGATTAAAAAAAAAAAAAATGCTGCAAAGAAGTTGCTTACTGTTAAATTTTAAGAATGTCCAGACTACTCGCAGACTGACTTCATCCTGAGCCTTGGTACTGTTGTGTAGGAGAAGGAATAACAGGGTGAAGCATCACAGCTTTTTGCAAGATTAGCTTGTTGGAAAGGACAGGTTTAAATTTCTAATCTGAGCTTTAAGCAAAAAATAAAGGGATTTATTTATAAAATCTAAAGGGATTTACTTGTTTATAATCTGTTCTGTAATGTTCTAATTCACCAATTGAGATTTCATGGAATCTTAGAATGGTTTGGGTTAGAAGGGACTGTAAAGATCATTTCACTGGTGAGTGAACTATTAGTATGTATCCTAACTATTATTAACACTGCTTTAAAAATCCAGTTTCTAATAACAATCAGTGACCATAGCACATAATTCCCTTTTGAGATTTGGAATACCTGGCATAGTTCACAAGTTTGCACTTACTGAAATCATACAGACCCTTAGAATTTCATTTTTTATGACAGCAAGGCTTTAGACCATAGGACTGTAGAGAGAGATTTCTATTGAAAAATCTCAAACACAGGAAAACAAAAGAAAATGCTTAAATACAGGAAAGTACCTTAAATTTCCTGTCTTTCCCATTATGAAATCTCTTGATTGTGTGGCTCACCTACCAATTTAAGAATGAGGTGACTTATGAATATTGAAAGAGTGAATAATTAAAATTTCAACAGCAAAGAAAGACCCTCTTAGATCTTGATGAACTAAGTCATGCTTTTAAAATGTGCTTTGTAGAGTAGTTTTATTAAAATTATGGTGATTTATGATTAATTGACCCATACCAGAAAAATGTAATAAAAAAATCAGAATTTTGCACACTTTTTCTTCCTCTTCTTATTTCTTGACATTTATGTCTTTAACTGGGAAGCTATTTTTTTCTTTGTCTGACAGTCTCTAACTTATATTGGAAACATATTTGAATAGCCTATGTCTGTTTCTTTGAGATTGCATTAGGCTATTGATGACAGTTAAACCAGAATGCATTTTTAAACTGAAATTCAGAGCGTGTCAGAACAGAAACTGAAGTCTCTTAGGTGTTTGAATAGATTATCAAGGTGATATTTTATCAGCATTAGGGATATTATAAATGTATTTTTATTGCAGGAAAATAGATTCTAAGGCATTTACCACAAAAGATACATTATATTGATTCCTACCAATCCCTCAGAAATTCTATTTGGTAATATTTTTTTGTCCTGTGGCTCTAAAACAATGTAAGTTGTGAGGAGATAAGGCTACTGCAGTTTTAATTGCCCTTTCTAAAAGGGAAATTACTCTGCACAGCCCTCTACCTGGTCTTTTGTTTTCTGAATGCTTTCAGAGCAGAAGCCTGTACTGAAATATTAGCACATGCTGAAATTGTGTTATCTTCATCTTATTAGATAACAGCTGGGCAGATGTGGTAGAGACACCCCTTTCTCTCTGCCTAATTCTCATGCAGATTAAATTATGTACCCTTTGTTTTTTTTTTCCCCAAACACAGAAAATCAAAGAACAGAGCTACTGCAAGACATTTGGGATAATTTTAGTTTATTTTTCTCTCCACCTTGTTCTTCCTCTGACAATAGTTACTCTCACAGAAACCAAATCTTGTCACTGGGACTTCAACAGTTGAGCATTGGTGAGATGTGGGAGCCAGAATCCACTGGATGCCTTTGCACCACTGTCAAACATAGGTCCTCATTTTCCTTCTGCTCCTGGTGGCCTTGGTGTCCAAATTTCTTGAAAGTTCTTTGGCTTTTGGCTTCTCTTTGGGTGTGAATCAACTCCTGTGCAGGATTAAACACAACTGCAGTTCCAGGAACAGCAAGTGAAACATTGTGAGGGAGAAACTGGTCTGGATTTGGTTAGTTTTGCCTTATGCATTCCTCCAGCAAGGTTGCAGTGAGCTTTCTATCCTCACACACCTCTCTCAGTATATTAGCTACAGAACACATATTTTCATGTTCTGCTACAGAAATAATGCATTGATGGACTTCAGCATAACCCCTGACTTATTTCAGAAACTTTAAAAATAAACCAACAGCAGGAAAAAAAAAAAAAAGCAAACCCCAAAACAATAAAACCCAATTATTGTATTTTATAACTACAGGGTGCCCCTTGGGAACCAAATCTTTACAGATGAGAACACGGCATGGCACTATGCTGCAGTGGCCGTGTGGTAAGCTCCAGGCTCTGTGAAACCAGACATTTTGCTCAGGGTTGATTTACATTTGCATTTTTTATAACCTGTCCTTGCTACAATCTTGTCCTGGAAGGGGAAGGAGTTGTGGTGTTGTAGAAAGGGTGACCCTGGGTGTGCCCAAAGCAGCCAGGTCCATAGGAGGTGATGACCACAATCGATTTTCCACGAGCAGCAAATCTCTGTGTCAGCTCCTAGAAGAGAGAATTGCACCATCCCTTCCCTTGGAGGACAGCACAGTTACTCAGAACAGCCCTGGCATTGCTCAGCCCGAGATCAAGGGGTGTGAAGGGAAGAGCCCTCACAAATACTGAGTTTACAAATAACAGTAAATTACTGATTCTGATACTTGCTGTCACGAGCTCAGAGAATATTGGGGTTTTCTGCCTACAGTCCTGCTTCTCCCCTTGGAAGTCACAGGCCAATGTACACTCTCTGGATGATGGCATCCTCTAAGTCAGGTGTTCTTAATCCATCCTGCCATACCCTGCATGTTCCCAAAGCCCCTAACTTTAAATAAGTGCTTGATTTTAGACTGTATGGAAAAACTGCACCCCGTTTCCCTAAGTTATGAAGAAGAAAAATGCTGTCAGAGTGAAAGGGTTTGTATTTTTTAAGAAAAATTAATAAAAATAAAGTGTTTTAAGGAACTTCAGAAAATTATTTCCCTTTTGCAGCTGAGTAATCAGAAATCTTAGAAGACTTAAATAATCCAGGCTCAGTAGCAGGCTTAGATAGGAAGGGAACCTAATTTTGCTAATGTGAGCCTGCTGTCTCTCACTGTCACGCCACTCTCACCAGTAAAGCCATCACAGAACCACTCTTCCTTCCTCTGTCATGCTTTGCATGAAATGACAAATGGCAAAACATCTTCTTGCCACACACATTAGTGAAATTAATCTAAATGTTTTTGTAGGTGGACCATTTAGCTTGGTTCCTTTGGGTCTTGACACCATATGCACACATAAAAATATTCTAGGCCTTGGAGGGACCACTTAAAAAGGAAATTCCCAAATGTGCTTTTTAACAGAAAATTGGATGAGCAGGAGCCAATCTTCCTATTTCCTTTCACTGGCTTTTTGTCTACTGCATCTGCATGTAAAGTGATTTTATGAGGTGAAAGGAATGAACCAAAGTCCAGACAAAATCACAGCCAGGAGCTAATATCCACATTTTAAAAATATTTGTTAGGCAAACTTGGTTACACAAGTGAGGATCTCTGACCTGAATTTTGGCAGGGAATCCTGCCCCTCACCTCTTTGGTGGAAGCACCAGCACCATGCTGCCCTGCAGAGGATGCACAATGGTCTGGGAGAATATGTAGAAACCTCTTGGTGTGACCAGGGGAACTGAGGCTCCCGAGTCTGGAAAACAGGCACACACAGGGCAAAAGACCATCCTGTCTCTTGATGAACCTTAGAACAGTATGTGGTGTCAAGATCTCCTTGCAAGGAATGGGCAAGGTAATTTATTACAAATATTCTGTCCTTATGTGACAAAACTCCCACAGCTTCAGGACTGGTAACACTTGTGTACTCCTCGCAAGCCTCACAGGATGGGCCTGGGGCATTGTCTTTCTGCCTCAGTTTCCTTTTCCCTCTGGCAGAATAAAAATGCTGACCTCTGTTTGCAACCACCAACACAACATTTACAACCATCAGTGTAGATTTGTTTCAAAAAGAAACAGTATATGAAATTTTATGAACATGAAGACTTGTTGAAGGATGGAGTTAGCTGGTGCAGCTACAGTGCATCCACTGGAACATCCCAGGCTACACCAAGCTGCTGAACATTCCCCTGCTTATACATAAGGACTAAGGATTTCACCCCCTGGGCTACTGTGGGGCAACTACAGAGTGTTCCCTTGTGGCAGACGTTGCAGTGTTTTCTAGTTCTTCTTTCCCTCCTGCTATGAGCGCTGTGAAGAGATAAAAAGCAAAGGAAACAGAGATGAGCTGATGGGCTTCCTCCTTCTATGCAACAAAACGAAGGTTAATTTATCAAGAGGAACTGCTGCAGATTTCATGAGATAGGTAAAGCTTTAAGCCCAAGTAATCACCATTGCCAAACTAGTCTGCTCAATGGGATAAAATGTCTTCCCCGTGCCCACTGAGTGGGAAATCTGTTGATCAGAGGCATTTTCACCACCAAAAAGCATTTTTGCATGCTGCCTCTAAGATGACCTTTCATAAATCCCACCAAATCCTAGCTGGCTTCCCACCACGTTGCTAATAGTTTGATCTGTGACCTGCTAATGAGGTACATATTGTTTCACCTCCAGTAAAGGTATTAGGATGTCTACTCAGTTCTGCAGCACCACGGAGATTATAGTTGCTTGTGCCAGGAGGAAAAGGAATTTCCAGGGCATAAGTCATCATTTACAGTTATTAACAAAGGGATTTATTATGTTGCTCTGTTTCAAACAGCAGTGTGCACAATGCCTAGAGCATGCCAGAGTGCAGCTCCCTACCACATAATGTCCTAATGAATCACCACGGGCTGGAGGAGCTGTAGAACCTCAACATTCAATCTCCCGTTTCTCCCCCCACACACCAAATTGACAAATAAGGACATAATGGCTTTGCACTTTTATCAGGTAAAAGTGATCTCAGGAAGATGAGTACATTGAAACCACATCGAGAAGAATGTGGGGTGGGGGGGAAATCCACTTTTGGGAAGAAAAAAAAGAAGAGAAAAATGTGCAGCACAACAGCTTCAATGCAAAGTTAACCCTTATCCCCACGGGCACGGGGGGGCTGTGTCTGTGCCCAGTCAGTCAATGGGATCTTTAACCATGACTTCAGGGCTTGCACAGTCAAGTCCTACTGCAAAAAGAACCTTGCTTTCCAGAGCTGGGAAGATGAGGCTGACTAAAGGCTATTGAATCCTGCCTGTCCATGCTTGCCCTCTCTGTAATTTATTGTAATTGGAGGCCAAAGGCTCTCTCCTCTAAAACAAGCAGTTAAGAAATAATTACTGGACCGGGGTGCTGTGAGTTTTAATTAAGCAAATTTTAGAGTACATAAGGAGTTTTCCAGGTAGCAAGAGAGACAAATTATTATTTATTTGCTTTTGCTCATTTTATTTGCATTTTCAGGCTTAAAGGCTAAAATAACTATGTTTTGTTCTGATTTTGCTTTCAGTAAAGGTGCTATAAATTTTCTTATTTACTCCATATGGAAGCAGACTCAATTAATATTTATTTGTCCGTGGTTAATAGCTCAAATAATCTCTGAAACTCCACAGTCCTCTCTGGTTGTGTTTTGGGAGAGGTGGACAAAAAAAATTCCAAACATATTAAGCTCTGTTTGATAACTGAGAAATTGTTAGCATTTTTCAACACTGTTTTCATTTCAGATTCTCACTAATGCTTTTTTAGGGACAGATTGTCCCCTGGGAAAACCTTCTTTTACCCTCATGAAAGCAAGTTGCTTTATCTTGGAAGAGAGCCAGCCTTTAAATGGACTGAGAAACAAGTTCATCTTCCTCCACAAAGTCCTTCATCCTCTTCCTCCCTCTCTTCCCTCTCCCAGCCATGCTCTGTGTTAAGCAGTGGGGTTGAAACAAGTCTTACAGTCAACTTTGGCAGATTGCAGTATTCCTCCTGCTTCCATTTATTGATCCTTCCAGGTGAAAAATTGTAGGAGTGCAGACTTTTAGCTTTTTGATTATTTGTTCCTTCAGATAGTTTACAAGGTAGAAGGCTGATGGCATCACAAGCAATGATTTTTAGGACTGTTTAGGATCTCAAAAGAAAGAGCTTCTAAGAAAAGAGAGAAGTGACAGAGGTACCTTTTATTTTTAAAGCAAAGCATGGGTCAAATTCTGCTTCCACTGCTCTGTGGCACAGCTCCCACAGCTTGTGTTAGGAGGAAGCTTGGGCCCAGGGGATGATGAAGCCAGTGATTATACAGCACATTATGCTGAAGAAAAATTAAATCAAATGCAGCTGCTTTTATATAATTCAAAGACACAACTCAGTGTTTTCTTAAATTATTTTTGGTTTCTTTTCCCCTCTCCCCTCTCTGCACACTGATTTCTTGCCTACAAAGAAAAGCTTCAAAGAACATGAGCAAATACAACCCTTTTATTTAAGTTTTGCTTTTTTACCCCCTTTTCCATCCATTAAAAAAAAATAAGAGAAGTTTCTTCTACTTGACTGTGAAGCAAAAAATCCTGCTTCTTATTTCCTTTGGTGATGCCTTCATGGAGTTAAGGGACTCAAAACTGCTTTAAAGGGGGACAAGCTGTTGTCTCAACCTCAACTTTAGAAAAGTTCCACCATCCTTTCCTGTCAAACAAGGATTTCAATGCCTATTCAGAAAGACTTGTTTTCAAAATACAATCTACAAGCTGCTGCTTACTGGAGCTTAACCTGTCTAAAAAGGTAGCTCAGAAACACCCAGTGAGTTTGATAAAAACTGCATAATCCAAGATCAAAATTCACTGGTTTCTACTAAGTTGAAAAAAGTCACAAATTAAGAAGAACAGGGTTTTAATGTAAACAGACAGATGTAAAGTGCAGAATACTCTATCTCTTCCAAAAGGGAAATCTTTAGCTGGAAAGATTTGAGATTTTATTTAGTCATTGACATGATTCCACTGTTAAGGGCATTTTCTTATTGCTGTTCAGGTGCTGATTCATCAAACTTCTGGAGCCCACATGAAACCTGAGCATGTTTGTGGTTCCACTGAGTTCAACAGGGGCACAATCACATGAATAAAGTGAGATATGTGAGCGCCTTTCTGAATCAGGGCCCCATGCCAATGACAAAACTTTCATTAGCAAGATCTACCATCAAATAATTTCCACTAGAAGATAATGTTTGCCTTGCTTGACTAAGTAGGTTGATATTTGGTTCTGCATTTGAATATGAGCAGACATCAGTATTAGCAGGTCCTTGACAACCAGTGTTTGTGGAAATAACATTGCTGATATAATCCTGATAAATGTTAAGGTTTCTACGGTACTTTGCCGTTCTTTACATCCCTCAAGAAAAAAAACAATTGCAACCACATAAGCAAATTCCCCCCAGAGCTGGAAGAACAATGTCTCTGATGTAACCCTATTATTTTTAATTATTTTTGAGATGTGTTCAATTGCTCTGAGAGGATCTGAGGTTGTGACTAAGTAGATAATTTTTGCACAAAACGAGATGCAAAATTAGGCACATATATTTTGGAGAATCCATTTTTTTTTTTTTTTTTCCCAGGGACAGGAGGTGAAATAAAACTGCCAAGAGGAATAAAAAAAAAGAAAGAATGAGAAACAACTTTTTTAATGAAATTGTTAGGGAAATGGCACACTATCTGGTTGCGTACATTCATTTTGCACATATAATGTACTTTGTCCTAGAAGAAATGTTCATAAAAGCCTCTCAATTCAGTCATTTGACAGATGAGATCTGTTCTTGATGTCAGTCACTGAGTTACATGTCTCTTCTTCTATTTTGCTGCTGTGATTCTTATTCCGTTTATCTTTGTGCCCACACAGTATATCAGTATAAATTTATATGTGTGTGTGCATATTCTATACATACAGACTATCTTTATTATGCAGATGATAGCAGTGTTAAGCTTGCTGCAGAGGGCATCTCTTTCATATTTCAGAGGAGTGCTGGGCAAGGAGATCTATTCTTGAAGCCCACAATATTAGAATAAGAATGAAATCATTTTCATAGCCAAGCAGGGGAGGAAAAAACAGGAAAACTCTGCAAACAATAAACGCGGAGCCCTTTTTGTATGACATGCAGCAAAACAAAACCTTGTGTTGAAAATATTTAGAGCAACCTCAGCACTCAGGAATGGAGTTACTGGGGTTGGTTCAACACCATCAGACAGCAAAGTGGTGGAAATCATTACTGTCCTCCATCCTGGCACAGGCTCCTTCTACTCCCACCTCACTTGGTGCAAATGAGCACAAACACAGTGCAGTGCAAACATGGAGCCAAGGTTCTGTGCAAAACAGCAGGTTCTCTGCACTTTTTAATATTTTTTCTACTGTTCTTTTTTGTACGTTTTTAAATTGATGCTAGTGCTGTTGTTATTACCAAATTAAAACCGACACATCCATTTTATGGGCTCAGGTTTCTGTTTTCTACTGCAAACGTAAAAGAAAAGCTTATTAAGCAAGTTCTGTGACCTGTGAAATTACTGAAGTTTCTTCTGAAGACTTTCAGTGTAGGCTTCCCACAGGCTGGACATTAACTGTTGTCTTCCATGACCTCTCTGGCACCAAGTCATACTGATGCCTTTCTCTAAGTCCAGACTAATTAGGACTTTCTCATTACTCAGGCACCTATTTTTAAAGAATTCCTCAGGATTCAATATCTTCAGAACTTCAACTCTTTTGATGAATTTTGTTTAAATAAATCACCAATATTTGAAAACAAAAAAAATCCAGAATGTCTGAAGGAGGTATGGACAGCAAACAACCAATCAATTAATCAATGTGATTGCCTCAGAATATTTTTTTCCCCACAAAAAAACAATTTTTTTGGGTTTTTATTAAAATTCTCTGAAGTGAGGGTTCATCTGACTTGGCCTTAGTTGCCTGTTTAGGCACCTCTTTGGAAACTGCCATCTGGGGTTGTAGTTTGGATAACATTTAAATGTTGCTTCCAACTCAAAATATATGATTTTATGCTCTAGGATGAATTGACATGCAGGGGGAGAAGGTGTCCTGAAATATATACCTCAAGCAAACACAAGCAACAGATCATATACATAACAGATGTACCTATAAGAAACTTAGAGATAATGCAATGTCAAACGTTTTCTGAGCCCTGGGTCCTAATTTTACCACAAGGAGTGTCTACTTCCACTAGTTGAAGTATAGCTGGTTTTGGATTGGATTCACAAATGTCAGCTGAAAATGCTGCACAAAATCTACCTTTGGTTCTTTCAAACTATGCACAATCCATCAGAAAATCTAAAAATCAAAGAATTGCAAATTGTGGTGCTAATAGAACAGCCTTTGGCTCAGATTGCACCTATACATGCAAAAAGACCTGGAAAAACAGCCTTCTTTTTGTGGCAATTATTTTTTTCATTAAAAATAATCTGTGTAATTAATTAACAATGCATTTGTGAATGATTAAGTGCAGAGAAAAGCTGTTGAGAAAGGATTTTCAAAGCTGCGCTACTGTAAATCATTGCAGAGTAAGACTTACTTCTACACAGATAATATATTCCCAAATGCCTTTGAAATTCTGCAATAAGTGAGAGGAATAGAAAATTAAGGGTAAGAGATACTGTAAGCAAACTGCTTCTTAACATCTCTATCAAAGTAATACATTTTACCTCAGTGCGTTAAAAATGCAAACAGAATCTTTAACTCCTAAGATCAATTGCAAGCACAGAGAAACTCTGGGTTTAGGAAAAGCATTCTGTCTTGTCAAGCTCACCTTATCATCATGGAAGAATAAACAGCGTAATTATTCTCACCTTTTTGTTTGTTTTCTAATTGGATCATTTATTACATTCGGGAAATTCAAGTCCACATCAGATTTATAGCATGAGGATTCTGAAATATTGCTTTGGTTATAGAAATGTCAAAGCTGGCAGGTAAGCTGTCTTGTTGCCTCAGGAGTCTTTTGCATGAGCAAAAATTATGGAAAAGGCCTTTAGAATTGAGTAAGTTCAACAATTTGTTTTTGTGTTATGCATGGCTGAAAACTCTGTTCTTTTACCGATATTTGAGGTCCATTTATCAGCCTATGGTTTATAACGTTGGTGTGCCTGAATCAAACACACAAAGAATGGGATTGTAACTGTTCTGTTTTGCAGAATGTATTCTATTTCTAGGTTGGCTACAACAGGATTTGGGTGACTCTTAACACAATTTTTCTGGTTAGTTACCAAATATCTACCAAAGTGAACCATGACTGATCTTGAAACGGCTCCTCTGCATTCCTTGTAAACGCTGAAGTGCTCAAACTGTTTCTCATTTAGCACTGACTGAAGTTTGTGTTCTCTGCTGCTCAGAAACAGGAGTTTCTGCTGTGTCTTCACTAAAAAAATCCAAAGCAAGGCCTGAAACACCATCATCTCAAACATGTACCATAGGAAATTTGGTTGAACTTTTTATCTTTTAATTTCAGGAAGTTTACTCATGGTTTCATCGCATCATTTTGTGAGTAAATCCTAACAGATAGCACACAGTATTTCTTCAGCTATAGAATCAGAAAATCATGGAATCATAGAATGGTTTGGGTTAGAAGACATCTTAGAGACCATCTAGTTCCAACCCCCTGCCATGGGCAGGGACATCTTCCACTGGACCAGTTTGCCCAAACCCCCTCCAGCCCGGCCAAGTTTATGTTGCCGATTAGGCATTTTGTGTGTTAAAGGGACTGATTTTCTCTGTTCAGCCAAAAATCTTGGACAACAAGGAGCTTAAGGCATTTGATCTAAATCTCACTTGAAGTCACTGGAAAAAAAAACAGGTTTGAAATCAGCCACCAGCCTAATAAGCTGCCATGACATAAAGAAAATTCTGGCCACAACTGATGACGTTCCTACAGGCAAGAATCTCCCATCAGCACAAAGTGGTGGTGCATGGAAGTGGCTTTCTGTCTGATAAGCTTTATCTCTACCCATGACAGGAAGAAGCAGTTGAAGGGGGATGTGACACTGTGTGCACATGAACCCCTGGGTACCCTTTACAACCAGCAAAGGGAATGGATGTTTTAAGGACTTGGTTCATCTAAATTCACTTAGAGGTTAAATTAAATTTAAAAAAAAAAAAAAAAAAACAACAACAACATTGACTAAGCAGTAGGAGAGCTCATTTATCTTCTTAGTCTACACAGGAAGAATAATTTGGAAGTAGGCATCCATGCAGGCAATGGCCAGGACACTCAGGCAGTTCATACTCCCATGAGCACTCAAATATTCCCTAAAACAAAGTAGAGTTACATAGCAGAGGCTGGTAAAAATTGCAGGGAGATAGGGGAAAACAGAAATAAAAAGAAAGAAAGAGGATTCTGATCCTTTTTTTAAAAAAAATTAATTTGGGGTTTTTTGTAAGAGTGATGCTTTAGAACTGGTGATAAATCAGGCAGATTAGAACTTTTTCTTTATCTTTCTATATTCAAACATATATTCACAGTTCCTAAAGACCGTAAAGCTTTATGAGATAACAAGCAAAGGAACCAAAACAGAAAGTGACTATTCATGTATATACCTCTCCTTGGAGTCTTTATTAAGATTATATTTTTAATATGGTGAAGGAAAATGTAATCCAATCCTTACATATAGGATTAATGAATTTTGTAATTTTCTTCTTTCTCAAGACGAGACAAAATACTGTTCAAAAGTCATTCAAACTCAGTTTCTAGTGAGAAGAGGAAAACATACAAAAATTTCAGTTTCACTGAACTTAAGTAAAAACATTTAGTTGTTCCTAGTGAGTTATTTCAGAAATTTGTCATTATTCAGCAAAAATGAGTTATTATTCTGTATATTTGGTATAAAAATATTTCTTTCGGATAATATGAAAATATTTCTGAGGCAAAATATCTCATCAGTCCAAGGTATACAGAACCAGTTTTAATTAAGACATCAATTGCTATTAGGCATTAGGCATGGGGATGTTATCAGTGTGTTTCTCTTAAGAAAGCCCCATGCTAAACCTTCAAAAATAGAAAACAAAATTAAAAAATACCCTTAAACAACTGTAGGAAAAGAAGTAATAGAAAATACGTGAACAGCAAGAAAACAAATTACAGATTAGCCACAGGGGGTTTTTGAGGAAATTATAACAAAAATGGAGGGTTTGTTACATATTTCCACAGATAGTACAGAAAGGTAAGATGATCAGAGCAATCACAGAGAAAAACAAGGGATAACATGGCAAAAGTCAGTAATTTCATGTGCCAAGATAAAATGCTGCAACACTTTCTGTAAATATGTAAATCATTTTTAAACTAAGCATGACAGCAGAACTCCTCTGCCCTTGAGTATCTGGACAATACTGCACGAGAGGGATAAATTAATTCTAAAGTCCTGAACCTCTGTTACTGCAAACACAAATATATACAACAGTAAATGCACCTGAAAAAAATAACCTCTTTAAATAACAAGTTTTGTGTGTTTATGTATTTATTCTTTTATTTTGACAGATCAAGGCCAAAGTTTTTTGTCATGGTCAGGAATCAGCATCTAGAACATATCCTACTGCTGACGAGATTCATTAGGGTTTTATGTCACATTTAGATCCATGATAAGAAATCCCCCTAAATGTAACAAGAATGAGGATTGATTCTTTGCTTTAGCTTTTATTCAATTACTTGTCTAAATGACAAGTAAGAACCCTGAGCCCAGGTGGGACCTGCTGCAGTTCAGTTATTAAAGCCAAAGATTAGTAGTCATATCACCTTGAGTTTAATCCTCTTTTTTTTTTTTTTTTTTTTTTTTTTTTTTTTTCCCAAAAACCCGGGGAAAAGGGGGTTTTTTTTTTTTTTTCTGGTTCACAGTAACCCTGGGCAAAACGGATTCTTTTTCTTTTATTCACCTGCAAAACAACAGATTGTAATAATTTTGAGCTGCCTCTGGGTTGGTCCCTCATAATTTGTTTTTTTTTAAAGCATAATAAACACATTAAAAATGCTTTCACATGATAACTGCAAAGAGCAATAGTACAAAGTACTATCACCATTATGACCTGCAGAGCTTCATCTAGCAATTGAACAAGCCCTTAATGACATAGAAAGCTTGTGGGAGGCTGTTACATCAAATTTCTTGATGTAAACTAGTGCTGTTCAGTAATATCTGCTCTTGGAAACCAGATTATCCCAAGTGAGGATGTGACCCAAATCCTTTTCTTCTCAGAAATTTGAGCCTGTGGTGAATCTTTAATATCTTTTTGTTTATTTAGGGCAGAGTGTGAAACAGCATGGCTGGGCTGAGCTGGGATTGCTCCAACACTGCCCAAAGGGTCGGTTCCCCATGAACAGAGAGTTTCATTTTGCCAGGGCAGCCCATGATGTGGACATGGAAATTCTAGACAGACATGGTGACCAATTTACACTCTGAAACTCTAAAATATCTGAGTACAGAATGAAAACAGTGACCAATTTGTGGCCTGTGTCTGGCAGCCACATTCTTTCCCTATGCAAATCAAACTCCTCGCAGAGCAAAGGCCCTTCTGGTCCACTTTTTTACAGGAAGGAAAACCCAGCTTTTTACCAACGTGGGCCGGAAAAAATGAAGTATTCAAATTTCATTAAAAAAAAATTGGCACTGGTTTTCACAGAACTTCTTTTAGCCCTTTTCAAGGTATTCCTTTAAATAGATCTTTCCTTTTCTCAACTTTTTTCCTGTATAATACATATTGTGTTTGCTATCTTTTTCCATACATATCTTTTGTTCTAAGCAGAGACAAAATAATTATTAAACAAAGCAGACTTGGTCTTAGTTCATTTAAGGCCTTGCTCTTTTTATCATTACAAGCTGAGTTAAAAGAGATTATTAAAGCATTTTCTTAATGTTTTTGAACTTACCTTAATTTTTCTTTTTCCCTCCACTAATGGGAAACGCTGTTACTCATTCTCAGTCCATCTGCCTAATAGAAACTAGCTTCTGACAATTAAAGTGCTAGCATGTAAGTTCTTGAATGACATACCCCTATCTGAAGATTAATTTGTGCAATTCACGAGTGATGAGATGCATTATTATCTGCAAACTTATCACCTCTCTTACCCAAGTTCCAGCTCAATCTGATCTTTGTTAAAGCTAAATGAGAACAAATGCAGTTCTTGAGAACAATGGAAAAAGGTGCAAAATGCAGTACATTTTGTTTAAATCATTTTCAGAGACACTGTCTGTGGGTGTTAGTATAGTTATGAATCATTTTATAATCAAACTTGAAACAAAACAAATAAAAAACCAGAAAAGGCACTTGTTCTTAGAGAACAAACAGTCCATCAAAATGTTTCCCATCTTAGCAACAAAAAGGGCAAAAAAATGGAGCTTCAAAGGATTTGAAACTGCGAAATTATGATTAGGGAACATAGCGTCAAGCAAATGCTCTCTGACATTTGGACAGGGGCTGTTTTCATTCTAAAGAAAACTCCTGCATTCAGTAAATCTTTGTGAGTAGTCACGAAAGCCTTGCACACCTTATCTTCAAGAGTTTCTTCTAAGAAGACTAAAGATGATGGTTTATTTTTGGGGCTCGTGTGAGTGACTTGCTGGGTCTGGGGAGCACGGCTGCTCCCACAGCGCTGGCACGAAGGCTGTTCCGAAGCCACCGCTGTGACACGATGGCAGATTTGAGTACATTCAGGCAGAGCAGTGGAATCAGGATCACCAGCCCAGCCTCAGTTACCATGATCCATGGTCAATCTCACAGTCCAAGCAACACACACATTATTTAGTAATTTTTGCCTCCTGTCCCAGCCTTGTATTTGGCAGTGGAGGCCTCAACTTGCAACTTGGGAGTGTTGCATGAACACGATGGCAGCTGAGAGGTCTGAATATCAGTTCCACGTCTTAGAATTGTAGAATCATGTAATTGTTTAGGTTGGAAAATTCCTCTAAGATGGAGTCAAACCATTAGCCTACCACGTCCAAGTGTACCATGTTCCTAAGCACCACATTTATCTGCATTTTTAATGCCTTCAGGAATTGTGACCCCTACATTTCCCTGGACAGCTGCTCCAATACTTGACCACCCTTGTGGGGAAGAAATTTTTCCTAATGTCTAACCTAAACCACTGGCACAACTTGAGGCCATTTCCTCTTTTCTATCCATCGTCTATGGACCTACCTTGCAGAGTGTCATTTCACCTAATTTGGCATCTATTTTCCTCCCCCTCCTTCACCTGCCTTGTCAATTTAGGCTGCAATCTCTCTGAGCCTCTCTGTTTTTTTAGTGTGCTGATTTCTAAAGAGCGTCTCAGTGTTATCACAGTAAAAACAAATCATTATGTCCAGGAGACACCAGGGGTTGAAATCTGGTCTCACATGCCCTTATAAATGCTGACAGAGTCATCCATACCAAATGACGCGTCACATTAGATTTGAGCTTCTCTTACTAAGCACTGTAGTAGAATGATACTTTCTTCTGTCAAAAAACTGTTCTGGTTTTGGACAGAGCAAAACCTCCAGTTTCTGTGGTACAGGCACAGTCTCAGGACACATGATTTCTACAGCTCTTCAACCCAACTGCCCTGGCCACAGAAAAAGGCTGTAATGAGCAAAACTTTAAAGTAAAACAGCAGAACAAATCTGAGGACCGTTCTGTGTTGAGGACATATAGATGGCTTGCTGAAAGATTAAAACCAAGCAAAACCTTTACATGGGTTTCAGGAAGCTTTGGAGGAAGACCTCAAACAGCTCTGATACATAGTTCTGGTTTAATTCTTACCTCAATGTGAAGAAATCCTCTGTAACATATAAACAGCACTGCCAAGGGCAACAGTTTGTTTTTAAGATCACAGGGGAGTGAAAGGACTGGGAGGGGAAGAGAAGCCTAAAACTTCTCAAAGACTCTTGCAATGACTTTTCCTTCCTGTTCTGTGCATTGATCTCTTTTGCTCAGATTAAAACCTCCACTGTCTGAAAGACACCCACAACTGACACCTATTCCACTAGACTGAAAACCATTTAAAAATTATGCTGCACTGTGGGTTTTTTTTACAGTCATACAGTGATCAGAGTGGAATAGATTTAAGACAAGGTTATTTACATTAAAAAAAATTTGATCGCTTGTCTAACAGCAAAACATTGTTATGTCATTAAATGATAAGGACTGTATATGGCACAAGGATATCTGTTCTTTTCATAAACTGAACACATTTCTTATCCTCCTGACATTACAGTAATTTAACTTTGCAAAGTTATATTCAGATGCTGCTAGTTTTAAATGCTCCTGTACATGCTTATACAATTCATATTATGATATCCATTCTCAAAATAACTGTCAAGCCCTCCTGCTTTAAAGGAGACACAGTGTATTGCCCTGAAACACTGTATACTGCAGAACCAGAACAATAAGACTGTTAAAGAATATTAAAACAATGATGTGGATTATTATTATTATTTCCTTGCATGGTAGAATCATCATTTATCAAAATCTCATTCGGCAAATTGCATTTCAAAAGAGATCCTGCACAGCACAGGACGGAGGCCTTAGATTGTTTAAGAAAAGAGGTAATTTGATGCCTTTTCCTTCTCCCCCTTTTTCTTTTTTTCTTTTTTTTTTTTTTTTTTTCATTTCATGTCTAGGGACACGAGTGATGTTCCTGGATATCAGAAAAATGAACACTGCATTCAGCCGTGGTTCAACTTGGCTGAGAGGAAGAACAAGGCTGAATCCTAAAAAGCAGCACTGTGTTCATAATCTATTCAGTAATTCTCAGGCTATGATTCAGCTCCTTTGGGTTTCCCAGTCACCGAGTCAGCTTGATCAGGATCCTGATTACTGATGGTTCCCCCTGTAGTCAGAGGAGAAAGAAAAGCTCTTATGGAGACTCACAGTAGGAAGCCTGAATCACCCTGAGGGCTGACATCAGCCAAAAGGAATAACCCATGCCCAAGAGGCACATTGCTGCAGACCACCCCCTGGACATAAAATTCAGGAAGAAAAATGAATTTTGCTACTCCTTCCCTTTCTTAATGAGAAAATATGTTTGTTTTGGAGGGGCAGAGCAGAGAAATAGTTGTCGCGTGTAGAGCAAAGAGCAGGGAAGTGAAGCAGATGCACTTCAGAGAGCTCTTTCATGGCAGGAAAGGGAAATGGTTTAAAGATCATACAGCAGTACAGTAGGTTTGCTCACCTTTCACTTCAAAGGTTCACTCATCTTCTGTTCCATTTTGGGCAGTGGGATGAGTTTATGGGTTGTGCCATTTGCTCGGCTGTGTTTAAGGTAGCCTTCCCATACCAGACTATGCTGGCTAACACCAGCCATGGTCTGCAACCCACTTGCTGTAGTACTCTTGGCCAAGTTTTCTTGAGATGGCGCAAAGTACAGGAAACTTCTAAAATAGCCTGAGCTGAAGACAAAAATTAAAATATGCACACTAATATTGATCCTTTTGTTTTCACAGGAAAATGCTGCGGCAGGAGCAATCTAGGTCAGTGAAGATTTGAATAGGACCTTCAAATAGCACACCTGTTAATTACAGTGATGGAAATCTGAGTGTTTGGGGATCCTCAGTGGTATTCCTCAGTGGTGTTCCTCAGGGATCCATCTTGGGCTGGGTGCTGTTTAACACCTTTGTTTGCAACATGGACAGCGGGATTTGATGACAGCAAACTGTGTGACTGACACACTGGAGGGAAGGGATGTTATCCAGAGGGACCTGGACAGGCTTGAGAGGTGGAACCATGCAGAGCTCATGAAGTTCAACAAGACCAAGTGCAATGTCCTGAACCTGGCGTGGGGCAATCCCAAACTCAGACACAGGCTGGGCAGAGAATGGATTGAGAGCAGCCCAGAGGAGAAGGCCAGGTGTGTTGAAGAGAAGCTGCCAGGGCTGGGACATGCACCCGAGCTGGGTTAATGACATTTATGCCAAGACCTCATTTTAAACATTCTTTCACTTTAAAAGGTTCTAAGATACTTCTGCATTGCTGATTAAATGATAAGTTAAAGAATCTGGTGGATTCTACTTACCCTTTCCAGACACATCATTGGCCAATTCAAAGATCCAGGAATTGTCCCAAACAGTCAGGTAAGGGAAAAAAGAAGGACAACTCTCTGTTCATTGCATGTACAGATGCTGATGAATAGAGAAGACTTGGTAAATTCCAGTTGTACATGGTTAACTGAAATCTAAGGTACAATCAAATTTGCTGTCCTGTTCTTTTCCTGTGTAATGACTGTAATGCATTTGGGGGGAAAAGCTAGATAAACAGATAAAATAGACATTTTCCATTTCTCTAAATCCTATGTTCTTGGAAGTCACGTACACAGTCACATATCCATGTCATTTCAATGTTAGTTTTCCTGTCAAAATCACCACCTTCATCACTGTTGACCACAAGTGCAGCAGTAGGGGTTTGCCTTGTGTTAAATACTGATAATCTATTGAGTTGCCTTTTCACTTCCAGGGTGCATCCTCTGTTAGGTAAACAAAGCAACATCAAAATGGTTAATAGGAAAATATTTTGTTGAGATCTTGACAGGCAGGGGGGTTACACATTGGGTAGAAATGCTCACAGCAGAACTGAGCTGAGCACAAGTCCCCAGCCAAGGCTGAGGAGCAGCACACTGGGCTCTGCCAGTTAGCAGTGCCAGGGTACTGGAGTGTGCACAGTGAATTGTCAAAAACATCCTGGGAAACACAAAGGAAATAGGCTGGATTCTGCCCCATGAACCACCAGGCCAAATTAATCAGAGACTGCTTGACAAGTCATGAAAGACAGATTCTGTGACAAGGGAGGAAGAAAAAAAAGTAATCAGAACCCGTCATTGTGCCAAATCAATCAGAATTTGTAGACTGGATCCTGAAACTCACTTGTTAAAGTATGTTAAAAAAAACCAAACCAAACCAAACAAAACAAAACAAACAAAAAAAAAAATAACCAACAAACAAACAAGCAAAAAACCCAAACAGCAACAACAACAAAAAAAGAAAAAACAAACAAACAAACAAACAAACAAAAAAAACTAAACCGGGATAAAACTTTGGACTCTGCCAGTATGCTAATTCACTGGTCAAAATTGATAAAATTGGGTAAAGCAATCTGAATATAAGTTGTGGCATTAAAATACGGGACTTAAGACCGAAATCTGATGCTCTGAAAATCATGAACATGGATGTGTTTTAAGGTAAACACAAGGATTTTTTCATGTTTATCAAACACCAAAAGAATGCACTGTAATGAGCTGCTGCTATCAGACCTACAGCTTCAGGAAGTGGTGCTGATGATAAGAATTTTGATCAGCATATCTGCACCCAGTGCAAAATAGATATATCCCTCTCCTGGTTTTGCACAAAATCATAAAATGCCATAGTTTCATACTGATTTTCTAGACATAAAAAAATAAGTTAAAAACCTTTGTAATTCTGTTTCCTGAAAAAAAGAATTTGGAATATCTATCACTGAGAATACAGAAATTGCAGGACTTCAAATTAAACTTTCAGAATTAACTCCATCTCAAAATTCAATTTCCCTTTTACCACTCATTTTGTCAGTTCATAAACCAAAAAATAATATGAACAGCAACACCTTTTACAAATTCCTGTCATGCTTCCTGTTCAAACTGCTGCCATCTTAAACTATCTCAGACTATGGGAAATACTGAAATGTTTAGGATGCAGTTGTTGTGCTTCTCCTAAATTGAACGCAAGTGCTGAGTTCAGGCTTGTGTGACTTTAGACTTAGTTGTCTGGTTTCCTTTAAACTTGATTTCTTTTGTAGATCTCATTGAGACTTGAGGAAAATTGTTTCAGTGCTTCCAGTCTTCCAGCTGCTTAAATTTGGAAAGATATAGATTAAAGTGAGATTAAGTTAACGAAAAGAACTACTGGGAAACAGAAATATAATAAAATAAAATAAAATAAAATATTTTTTTTCAAAAAAGGAAATAAAATTTCCTTTGCATAAATTTTCATAAAAATGTCTAGGAAATATACCTATGCTTTTCATATTCCTTCAGCATTTTCCTGCACATTTTTTCTTGATCATTAGGTTACTACATGAAAAGTAAAGAATGGTCCTCAATTTTAAAACACCTGAGCACATCCTCAAGTTTCTGCATAAAACTACAGCCACATGAAGCCTTCAAAACAAATAAGACTGCTCCCTAATATAAATGCACATAGGCATGTTCACAGTTCTGTGTTTCAAGGTTTGATTGTTAATAATTTTTTATTTGTCCTAATTACATTTTTAATTGAAACATACAAGAAAAAAATGTGTTAGGTTCACTCTTGACTAATTCACACTCAATCATTTTAACATAAAAAAAAAAATATAAAACCCCCTTACATTTACCTTTCAGTTGAATCCAAGCATGGATAGGTCCAGCCCCTCAAATTTATTTTGAGAAAGTTATGAGTGTCTGAGAAGAAAGGGGAGGGAATAGGCTGGAACTGACTTATGAATGCCATATTGAGTAGCTAAATCCTGTTTCCCTCTGTTATTACAGAATGTTGTTCCTTCCCTGCAGATTAACAAATAAAGAAAAATATATACCAGAAAGATTCCAGTCTTTCCAAACTATCTATTATAGACACTGCTTATGACTGCTTTGATCTTTTCAATTTCAAAATTGTAAGTCTATTAAAGGTTTAGGATACTAAGAATCAGGAGCTAATCTTACATTAAAGTGATTTGACTCACAATAGTGTAAAATGTTGATACAACCATATGTGCTGTTTATTTAGATGCCACACAAAGGCCTCTTAAATGATGGTCTCACTTTTCAGTAGCTTTAGGGACCACACCTGAGTCTGGTTCCTTCCTTCTGTAAAGAAGCCACCAGGCTTCAGACCTGAGACAAACTCAGGAAAAAACTTCATGAGACATCCATGTCCATCACTCTCAGTGCAGTTAGCTTGGCCTGTTACAGAAACTCCATAGAAACAGAATAAACCCAACAAATTAAACCCAACCAAAGCTAATATACACTGGGAGCTATCAGTGTTATGTTCTTGGTAGATGAACCTGGTTTCTGTGTGCACAAGAGGTATCACGTGAGTAATAACAGCTTCTCAGTCCTCTTTTTAAAGTTCCTTGTAAAGGACAGATCAACTCTTCTGTATCCATATGATGACAATGACTCAGTTCACGTGCCTGAAATGTATTAACATGACTTCAGAAATCACATGACTTGATTAATGATAACTTCTTTGATGATAACAAATCATGTAATTTGCTGTGGGAGTCAAAAGCCCAGATGTCAACCATTCATGTTAATTGGACAGTGAAAAAAATTGCTGGATAGTGTGTTGTTTGGTTTTCACTGATGAATGGTGAACCTAAGTGTTTTATGGCTTCTAGGTCCAGGATTTAGGATTTAAACACACAAGGTGTTGAGCAAACTAGTTCTGACCCTAAACTGACTTAAACACATATATAAGTGCTTTACTGGGTCACTCCCAGATGAGCCAGCACCTTCTAGAGACAAACCTTCAGTGTTAACTGAAGAAAAAGTAAAAACTTGATCTTCTGCTCTTGCATGCCTCAGGTTCCAACCCCAACTGCTAACACACAATGAATTCATTACACCAGCTCAATTTCACTCTCTTTCCTCTGATGAGGTGTATTCATCGGGGTGATGAAAAGCAAACAAAGGTTTCAGACTTCCTAAACTCTACCGTCCCGAGCAACCACAAATATCTGTAGAGGTGAAGGTGCCACAGGCATCATAGTGGAAAACTGGGCTTGTCCTCCCTGTGCAGAGGTAACAGTGAGAGAAACCCCAGTAACAAACCCCTCACTGAGAATTCCCTTCACCTTGGTTCCCCTGAGAAGCACACAGGAAAGGAGGCTTGAGAAATACGTGAAAATCTCATGGTGAAGTTATAAATATTTTGCCTCTCTTTATTATATTCTAAGGTATATATTTGATAAAGAAGCCATTTTCTGATACTGCTTTATTTTAACTGATGGATAAACAGGGGTTTTTTGCTTGATTGGTTTGGGGATTTTTTCAGTTTTAGAAGGATCAGATAAGAGTTGGTCTTTAATAAACCTCTTTATGATCACTTGGTATGTGACAAATATGACATCACTGAGTCTTGAAGAAGCAAGCATTCATCCTTATCAATTTTGTGTGATTATAAGACTAACAATCTTTAAGCATGACATGGGGTCTGAATATCTCTGAAACTCTGTTACTGCAATTTTTTGAAGAAATAACACAATCATTACTATGTAACTTGATAAATACCTTTGTTTTACAGATTTGTGGTTTCAAATCATTCAGGAAAAGCACCTCCTTTGCATTTTTCTTGACTGAATAAAAGCCTTATCCATTATCTGGCTTTCTTGCTAGTCTTCCAATGTCATAAACAAATAAATAATAATTTAATGTAACTCTGAAGGGATATGAATGGCATGTAAGGGATTGGTTTTCAGCTCTTAAAATGATAATGGCTAAACGTGTGGCTATGAACCCAAACCTGAAATCCTCAGTCTAAAAAAAAAGTATTGATCATGGTAATGATGTTGTGCTAGAACAACTTATTCCTTTATTTCATGTCAAGTGCTGCATGAATATTCCTGCTGTTCAAATGAAAAATCCAAAATTCACTTTGTCAATTTGTATTATTAACTTTCTTCTAAAAATCAGTATATGAGCATCACATGCAGAGAAAAAACTGAAATCACCCGGAGACAGAGCTGCATAATATACATTAGTTTCAAACTGGGAACATATCTGTACAGATTTTTCAAAACAACTGACCTTTTCAATACCAGTTTAAAAAAAAAAAAAAAAAAAAAGGATGGTATTTAAATGGTCTGGAGGATTGTTGCTACAAAGAAAGTGAGGTACTAGATTAATACAGAAGGTTCTAAAGGAATTACTTGATAGGAATGAGGAAACAGTAGTAGAGGGATTATTTTACTTTAGGGTTGTTAAGAAGTAGCAGAAGTTTATGTAAGAGTAAAATCTCCTTCCTCCAACTCCGACATTTACAAACTGCAGGTCCTTCCAAGGTCTCAGTGAGACAAAGGCATGGAACTCTATTGCAGTTCTTTCCATGACCTGATACCTCTGTATAGAAAATTATTGGGAAATAAAAGATGGTTCTGAGATATATTTCCTTGTTATGAGTTTCTAATCTACAAATTTTTGGAAATATTATTTTCCCACTTTCTGCCTAGCTTTTAAAGCCAGTGATATTTTCATATCTTTTTTCAACAATCCAAATTTTTTAAATTAAAATCTTCAGCCAAACCTCTTCAGATGCCTTCCTTATTACTAAAACCATATTTATGCTTAAAGAAAAACAAATTAAAAAGTTGAATAGCAATATAAAAATAAGTAAGCAAAGACTTCTAAGCTAAACCCTGATTCAAATTTTTCAGAATGTTAAAAACTGAGGAAGTTCCAATGTAACAAAATTTTGTGACTAATCTGCTCTTGCACCTGGGGCTGTTGCAGAGGTGAAGGGGTTCCCTTCACAGGGTGGGAGATGAACATCCAGTGCTTTGTCTATGGGATGACTTAGCTAAATTGTAGGTGACTACCAAAATGCAGAATTCACAATCTCATTGAATCATGCAATCACAGAATCACAGAATATCCTGAGTTTGAAGAGATATACAGAGATCATCAAACTCCAGCTCCTGGCCCTGAACAAGACTACTTGATCTCCAAGGTCCATTCCAAACCCTTAACATTCTATGATTCTATGGTTACTCCTGAATTCTTGCAGTAGAGTGTCCTAAGATGAAAATATGTTGCATACACACAAGCTAAGATTTTAATTCAGGACATACATTTAATAGGAAATTTTGCAGGTACAATACAGATCCAAAACATTCTCTATTTCATCTAGTATGTCTGATGAGTCATTTGAGTTTAGCTTTTGGAGGGAAGAATACCTTGCATTGTAGGTGGGCTGCTGCAGTCAGGCTCAGCCTGTGTCTGCAGTTCCTTGCAAAAGCATTGATCCTTGTGCTGCTGTAAGGTCAGGTATCACTCCCAATAACCTATATATGACACCAGCAGATATGATTCCTCTTCCGAATTTCAGCTCCAGTCCTGACCTGAAAAGTATAAAACTTTTTGAAATGACTGCTAGAAACCTCAGGTTATGACCTAAAGATTCCACTCCTAATAAAAATGAAAACACCAACCCAGCAACAGCTGCTGTTAACAAGTTTCAGATGCCTGGCTTGCAGCTCTGCAAGGCCGTAGATCTGATTTAGACTAATGGCAACAGCTTTCCTTATAGAACAACATCAACAGAACTTTTCTCAGAGCCCTGGTGGTTCTCACAGTCACATGTCCTCCATCCTAGGAATTTTTTTTATTATTATTATCTTTTTCCCCAAAATTTAGCTACAGTTAAGAGTCATCAAAAAAGAGATAAAACTGCAAAGAATCCATTCTAGGTTATATACGAAATTCAGTAACTCCTGAATAATGGAAGTGTCATAAAAGTCACAGTAGAGGCTGAAGACTTTGGATGAGTGAAAATATGAGGAAAAAAAAAACATGGAAATATGCTTTTGAGGTAAAGTGTTTCTGGTAAGATTTAAATACCAGGCTGAGTTGTGTCTCGTCCTTGGTGAGGTACTGTTTTGTTCCTGCTCTCTCCCTGTAGGCAGAATCCTGTGAGGAGATCCCAGACTGATCCACGGTGAACCTGCTGCCAAATCTCGTCTAATGAATTCTCTAATGAAACTTTCAGCTTCTAAACTTTCAACTACAAAGTTGTTGAACCAAGTAAGAAAATCTAGCTTTGCTGGGCAACAAAACAGTTTGAGAACAAACCTTGTCCCCTTCTTACCATATCCTTGCCTGTCAAACCCTTTTCCCCCTGCTACCCAGCTGCAGGGTCTTTATTACGCCACATACCTTCTGTGTGACCATTGCTGTCCAGGGAAATGAGGAAAAAATTGCTAAAATATTTTATTGTATTGTAAATAGTTTTACATTCCCTGACAGTGATGAAACCTTCTGTGCCTGGGTGTACGTAGTATATTTTCAACAGAGTAATGTATGAAAGAGCTTTTATAGGACCTCAAGAAGAACATCTCTCCCCAGACACCAGCACCTTCTCACTGACTTGCAGTGTGAAGGGTCTGAGTCCAAATTTTTCTTGAATTCAGATTTTTATCGTTGATTTGGGATAAGGATTAGGACTGCAAATTTTCAGAGAACCTTTGAAGGCAGAGGTGAGTCTTTTTATGTGCTGATGAAAAAAACAGTTCCATTTTCTATTTCCAGCCCAAACCCTCTCAGCTGGTCTTCATAGGAGAGGTGCTCCAGCCTTGTGATCAACCTAGCAGCTCTCCTCCAGACTTGTGCCAGCAGGTTTCTGGTGTTGGGAGCCAGGAGCTGGACACAGCACTTCAGGTGGGGTCTCACAGGAAAGGAGTAGAGGAGGGGGAACCACCTCCCTTGACTTGCTGCTTGCAATTCTTTTAGTGCAACAATCCAATTAGGTTACTCCACTGATTATAAATCAGAGCAGGATCAAGCATTTATTCTTTTATGGGTCACACTGCAGTGGGGTGTAGAAATATTATAGTAGTGTGTAGATTGCAGAATATCATGAGAAAATCATAAGAATATCATAAGAAAATAGGTATTTAAGTTGAAAACAGAGTTACTAGATATTTTTCACTTTCCACACAGCCCTAAAGTACACAGCAGAGTTCTGCATTCCCACTGCTTTGGTGAGTGAGGATATTTCTGAAGGTCTGAGTCACTTTCATGCTGTGTAATGTCTGGGGGTGGCTCATAGGACACCACTTTTCAATTATTGCTTGGTTCAGATCAGCACTGCTGAACCTGTCCCAGAGAGTTTCAGAATCATTCATGATCCCAAACCTTCAAAGCTGAACAGTGAATGAAAGTTGAACTCATTCAAGAACACTCTTGAAAGGGAAAGTTTGATGAAAATTTAGCATTTTTTATTTTTCCAAGGAAAGGATGAAGCTTTCTTCTCCCTACGCTGCCTGAGACTAACAGAATTAATTTAGTAAAAGAATAAATTAATTCTCTGTGCATGTTTATGCTATACTGAACTCCCTCTTTCAATATTCTTCCTTTCTCTTGAATACTGGTTTGCTCTGAAACATGCAACATGCTTACCATGTCTTAACATAAATCCTTCTTATTTAAAGCAACTTTTGCCATCTATAGCAGATCTTATTAATGACAACATAATCCCAGCTCTGGTAATGAGTCACTTGGGTCACGAGACAGGCAGCTCCAGAGTGTGATTCCTCCCAGTTTGGGAAAAATGGTCCAAAATAGATAGGTTGACATGTCTTTGGAAATGCCTGTCCTTGTGCGACAATATTCAAATCTCTTTTCCTCAGTTAAGCCATTTTAGCTCTGGAATTATTATGCTGCTTTGCTTCACAAGACTGTCACTCAGATCGTTCACCAACTGCTTTGAAGGTGGAAAGTGTTGTTATGACACAGAACATGCAATTGTGGTCTCCCTGTAATGACAGTGGATATCAGTTTTGGTTGAAGTGTTAAATAGGAAATAAAGATATAAGCAAAGTTTGCAATGTGTTTTTTAGGCTGTAAACATCAAGTATGCTCCAACAGATGGGTAATATTTTTTCTTCACCCTTGTGTAATATTGAAAATATACATACCTAAAAATCATGTACCATTTTAGCAGTGAACTTGTATAATGTGTTTGCAAGAACCATTTTGTATCTGCTTACACCTCAAGACTAAAATTGAAACTTACTTCTTTATCAAAAACAGATTTATAATCTTAGACTTTACACTGCAGGACAACAGTTTCCTATTGAGAAGTAAAACTGTCCACTGAACTGCTTCTCCTTGTCAATTGTTACAGACCATTTTTAGCTCAAATTTAGAATTGCATTGCAGAAATAAAAATTCTTGGAGAAATAGTTGCTTTTCAAGCAGTTGTAGTGAAATCGGGTGTTTTAAGGGAAACTGCATCCAGTGCCAGTATCAAAGTACAAGGAATTAATATAGATTATTTTATATAGAACTAGAGAGGAAAAAATTGACTTCAAATGAGAGAAATAGAGAAATAATAAATATAGAAAGAAATATAGTATTATCTCATTTACAAACTAACAAAGAAAACCCACGCCAAAAGTCACGTTTCAATTATGTTGTTGTTGAAAGAGGGAGAGTTATGGAAAAAATGAACCAGAGAAGTCTCAAATCACAGAGTCAGAGGTTCATAGAATCGCAGAATGGTCTGGGTTGGAAGAGACATTAAAGATCATTCAATTCCAGCCCTCCTGCCATCAGCAGTAACAACTACTACTATCCCAGGTTGCTCCAAGCCATGTCCAACCTGGCCTTGGACACTTCCAGGGATGGGACATCCAGAACTTCTTTGGACAACCTGCTCCTGGTCCTTCCAATTCTCATTGCAAAGGATTTCTTCCATTTGTCTGATCTAAATCTACCCTCTTTCAGTTTAAAACCATTGCCCCTTCTCCTGTCACTACAAACCTCTGCAAAAGTCTTTCTCATAACTCCCTTTAGGATATTGAGAGGTTGCAATAAGGTCTCCTCAGAACCTCCTCTTCTCCATGCTGAGCAATTGATAACAATCACACCTAACTTTGGTTTTGAACAGAAATAATGAAAACCCGAAGGGCAAAGGAAATTTAATTTAGTATTTTCTAGAGTGTCTTCAGCCTTTGGGAAAATTTAAATTTGTCACACACACAGATACCCCCTCCTCCTCACTTTTGTTTAAAGGAAGGTTAAGGTAGCAATATTTGCCTGTCTTTATTTCTGTATAAAAGATTCACAATAATGCGTATACATAGCAAATTCAGATTATGTAGGAATGAAAATGTGTGTTCTTACTAAAGGAGAGAGAAAATCAGTCGTAGACAGGAGTACAGATAGAAAGAGGTGGGCGGCCTTGTGGTAACAGGAGGAGGGAAAATTAAATTCTAAGAAATAAGAAGGGGTGAGTAGCTGTATGGAAAAAGGGTTATTTTTAGATTTAAGGAGCACACAGTGTTAATATGAATGTTTAAGCCTTGAGCATTGCTTTGCTGCAAAAGGTCAAGTTCTCAAATCCCATTTTCAGACTGACTTCTTATGTACATAAAAGGTTGTAATAATATATATGAAAGACAATATTAACTCAGGTGTAATAATTTAATTTGTTATGTAGGGTTAAATTGAATTTTGTTGTTTTAACTCCATTAATTCCATATTAATGCAAACCATTGCATTAAGGTTATGTGATACATAAGGAACAAGTAGGACAAGAAATCTTTTCTTCACTGTCCATTCTTGACAGATGACTCTAAAACTGATGCATCGTTCCACACCACCTACCACTGATTTACCTGTTCTCAGACTGTACTGTGCCAGCCATTAAAGGGGTGTGGGAATGGGGGAGGGGAGCAAAAAGAAGAAAACTCTCAGTAGGCCCCAGTTATAAGGTCTCTCCTCTTTCAGGACAGATGACTGATTTCCTAAAGTGCCTCTGTGGCACAGGGAGAGTTGTTCATTCCATTTAATCAACGAGCACTACTCTACCAGAGTGAAGGACAGTCACTACACCCTATTTACAGTATTTTCAGGGGACACAATGTGACAACCACTATGGGCAGAGATAGAATTGTAGAATTATAGAATCATTAAAGTTGGAAGAGACCATCAAGATTGTCAAGTCCAGCTGTCAAGTCAGCAGCACCACCAAGCTCACCTCTGAACCATAACCACATGCCATAACCACGTTTGTTGAACACTAGGGATGGTGACTCTACTACCAGAGCAGCCTGTTTCAATATTTTACAACCCTTTCCATGAAGAATTTTTTCCTAATATCCAATCTAAACCTTACCTGATGCAACTCAAGGCTTTTTACTCTAGTCCTGTCCTTTATCACCTGAGAAGAGGGAGGAGAGACTGACCTGCACCTCACTACAACCTCCTTTCAGGGAGCTGTAGAACATAATAATGTTTCCCCTCAGCCTCTTTTTCTCCTGGCTAAATGACTGCAGCTCCCTCAGCTGCTCCTCATGAGATATAGGGGAACAAAGGACTCTCAGTGCTGGAAAAAAATTCCAAAAATATCCCCACAAACAGATACACTTTGGGCTAATAATCCTATTTAAGAAATATCCCTGCTGTAAGGACACCTGCAATCCTCACCTAAGTCACAAGCAGGGGTTTGTGTTCCTCAGAGGGTTACGACAACACTAAGATGTGCCCAGTTGACTATTTTTTGCTTATGCCAACATTTGCATACAATACTGCCCAGACTGTATGGACCTAAATGTAGGACCCGGGTTGTATTGGCCAGTCTATGAGATGGAGGTACACAGTGCAGGAAAGCAGAACTCTTTAACTGCAGCTCATGGAGCCGTAGGTGATATCAGTATGAATTAGATGGCAGGGTAACTCTCACCACACTGAATTCTCACCACAACACTGCAAAGTTTCTGTTTCATGTGTGGGGACACATGAACAACCTTTTCCTATGAAATGGTATTGAGAGAGATGTGGGTGATCAAGCTGACCGAGGAAAGGTGAGCTCTTCCATTCTAACTTAGGTCATGTTTGGTGTTGAGTTTAAGTGAGAAAGTCACAGAGATATTTAATTCCATCTGAAAATACTTAAATTAATCATGTTCATACGATGCCTACTCCTGAGCTTTGGGTTGATAGAGAACCTATCATTGACTTACTTACACTAGATGTCAAATGAGAATTAAATCTTTCCAAAACAGAATAAAAAATAAGCCAATAAAGTGATTTGGATAGGCAAAAAAAAAAATGCAATTAGGAATTTTAAGGTATCACATCAGTTGCTTCTTACAAAGGAAGACCATGCCATTCACAAGCACACCTCAGACTTTGTCTGGAGTATTATGCACAAGGCTGATTATGCATCTACAAGAAAATTATTTTTAAATAGAAGAGCAAAGCTGTAAGGGGGCATAAGTCTGGGAATGAGTACAGTGGTCTACAAATACGTGTGGGAGGCGAATGCAAAAGAGAGAGAATATAAACCACAATGTTATCATGAATAAGGATGATATAAAATGTCCATTCGCACATTTAGCCTGGAAATAGGGATATGATCATATGTTTTAGCAAGTGGCTGACCTATATAAAGCAGGATTCACCATCCAATTCCATGTGTCTGTGATACAGCCTGTGCAATCTCCTTAGCTATTCATGTCTCATTATACATGACACATCCTTCTTGATTCACATTAGCCACAGAACGCTGGTTTTTGCTGACTGCATCTTTCTCTTAAAAGACATTAAAAAGGGGTGAGGGGAGTGAGAAGAAAACCCTTAACTGTGAAAGTAGGAAAAGAGAAAAAGAAGCTTAGTGCAGTGTGTGCATGTGTGTACTCATTTGCAGATGTCCTTAACACTGAACACAGTTTAAAATGTATAGCCAGAAATGTATTAAATCTCTGTCTGGAACTGAAATTCTTTTCTTTTTTTTTTATCTGTCTCACAGTTCTTAGTGGATCTGAGATTTCTTAGCTTGTAAATGATCTCAGAAAATTCAGTGAACACTGAGACAAAACTTAGAGTTTGCCATGTGGCCTGGTAGCAACCTTGTCCAAGAGCTGTGCCCTCAGACACGTGCATAGAAGTAATTTGCCTCTTGCTCAAACACAGAACAGGTAGATGCTGGGCAAGGTCTCAGAAGGAGTTCATTTGTTAGGCTCAATGGCTCCAGCTTGGGACAAGGTATTGAATTTCTAGGCCATGAAGACCGAGCACTTAGTCTTTGACCTAGTGACTAATCCAGTTACTCCTTGGAAGAACATCCCACCCAGAGGCATATCTTGAAAGGCAGAGTCCGTGCTAATCAGTGCAATAGCATGACCTACATCCTACCGCAAAAATCCATGTATGTGAAGTATCCCTGTGAGGCCTGGGGCACTCCAGAGGTTAAAATAAGAAACATATTTACTTAATAGTTAGCTAAAGCCTTACCAAAAGCTCTTATAATTATAAAAGCTCCTAACCTCTTTTCCATCCCCCTTTCTTCCTCCTTCCTCTGAAACTACAAAGAGAACACACACCAAACTACTGGTTTAGGGCACAGAAAGGCATCCAGTCAGATCTTTTTGGGTTACGTCATGAGATGAAAAGGTCATAAAGGATGAGGAAAAATTAATCAAAAGACCTAGTGAGAAGCAGAGGAACAGCAGAGCAGAGGCTTTTGCAGTTGTGATTAAGGAAAAGCAATGATAACTTTCCAGAGCAGGATAGGAATCCAAAGCCTCTTCAGTTCATTCTGGTGACAGTCTGGGAAAGGGGAGCAAGGGTCACACAGACAGGTATTGCTTATAGGCAAATGCCACATAAACTGCTTCTGTTTATAGATAGACCCAGCTCTGCTTTTCCTATAGTCTGCCTTTGAATTGCAGTATTTCATCAAGAAGAAGACAAGTTTTAGCTGCTAAACCTACAGAGGAAGCATATGGAGCACCTTTTTCTCAACAGGCATAGTGGATTTCAAAAGAAAAATAGGTAAAAAAGAAATAAAATCAAAAATACCTGCAAAAGACTGAGTTTTTGCCATTGCCAATACGTGGAAGATAAGGTGGCAGTAGTAGGTGGAGAAGGTGCATCCTAGGGCTTGCTCCAGACACCTGTGTGCTCTTCTCATGCTGTTCCAAACATTTCTCCAAAAAAATCCAGCATCCCCCCTGAGTGCACTCATGGAGAGATTTTCAAGGGCTCCAGTTATGTGTGAACTAATATTAGGCTTCCCTGTCTCCAAACTGGAGCACACTAAGAACTTTATTCTTTTACCATTCCTGAAAGAAAGGGCAGTGTTGTTGTGATAAAATTGAAGATGTGGAGAAATACACCAAAATTTTTGACCAAAATCTGCAACCAAACACACAGCCAAGATAGTAGTCTTCCTTATTCTTTTCATTGACTTTGTTCCACTATGATCCCAAATTATAACCTAATCCTGAAATACAGAACCTGTGTGGTAACAAATTACAGCTGTGTATTTTTTACATATCCACATATACAAATAAATCATAAAAATTTATGCAAATATATAGTGCATCAAAGCATGATTTTGATTCCTGAAAGGGAACTGAACTCTGTGTGTCAGCACTTTATTTTTTGTTTTCATATAACGGACATATTTCTTCCTTTGTCCATTTGTGGAAAAGTTAATGGAGCTGATGCTGAACAGGGAAGAGTTAGAAACATTCATGACACTGACCCTGAGAAATTAGAATCACAAGCAGAGTATATCAGCATGGGATTAAGACTGGGTAAATGGCAACTCCTTTTAAATCTGGTGTTCATTATCAAGACAATATTTCAAGAAGGGAAGCAAGAAGCATAGGTCCAAAATATCCAGTAAAAAAAGGTAGAAAAGAAAAAGAAAACAGGCTTTAGATATTTTCAATGCCTTGTGAAGTAAAGCAAGCAAGCAAACAATAAAAATAAACAAGAAAATATCAAAAGAAACCTAAACCTGAAATTATTGTACTTTGTCATCCTTGTCTTCAACTGTTTGTGTGTCTCAGTTTTTCCCTTATTCATGGAACGTCTTATGCATTTATCACTTTTGATATAAAACTGTCTTCTCCAGAGGACATGAAAATTATGAACATTTCAAAAAAAAATCAAGTTTTTAAGTGAGCCTGCTGGTTTTATCTTACAATTTGAATAAATCCTTTTTTTTCCCCTTTTAATATCAGACGACAGTAGATAAGTAGAGAAAAGTCATGGGAAAGAAAGCAAGAGAAGTTGTTCAAGTCCAGGTTGGAAGGGGCTTTGAGAAACCTGGTCTAGTGAAAGGTGTCCCTGCCCATGGCAGGGAGTTGGAACTGGATGGTCTTTAAGATCCCTTCCAACCCAAACTATGATTCCATGAAAAAATAAAAGGAGGATAATTACAGGGAGGCAGATGGACATTGCCTGGCAAATCCCTCTTATACTGCAGTAGAAGCATTTACATGACAAGCAGATTTTGAAGAGTTTGCCTGGACCATGATCGCAAATGAGGGTGTGTTGAAAACCCCATTGGAATCAGCAGGAAGTAGTCCATTGATTTCAACTGCTCATGAACCCTAAGTCCAGCATGCTTCAAAACATGAATAGAGAGACAAAGGTACCCATAAATATTTCCAGACTTGAAGTCCATCCTGTAGTTCACACACAGAAACTTTGGGGGTATTTCATCCATGCCGAGTCCTTTTCATGCTGTGGTATGAACGACAGCTAAACCTCTCCTCCCTCTTCCTGAGAACAAAGATATTTTCCTGCAATTCTAATACACCTTTTGTCATTTGCCATTATTTCAGGTGACTTCTCTGCTATTCAGTCATGTCAGATAACCAGGAAGATAAATGTTTTTGGGGATAGCAAAGACCAATACAGCAGTATTTTAATGTGCCCTGGGTTTCTCTCTTCTTTCTTGTTTTTTTTTCTTTTTTTTTTTTTTCTAATTTTAATTCCCCCCTTTAAAGTTTACTTGACAATGGCATTTATTTCATGTTGCATTTGTTACAGGTTAACACTATTGTTTTATCAGGGAACATTTATCTTTGGGAAGAAAGTTATCCTAATACCGGACATATCTTATTCAAGGGCAAATAGAAAGGGGAACATTTCTAGAGGGTAATGTTCCTAATGCTATAAAAATAAATGAAATCTGATTAACTCCACTATGAAGAAGCAAGTCATAGCTTGTATATAAAATATAGTTGCCTTGATTGGGAGCATTATTTTTGGCAGTTTAAGGCAGTGCATTAAAAGATGTGATGGCACTAAAAACATGAAAAATATCTTAGTGCTCTGGCATTATAAATAGAGCTTGAAATCTATAAAACTGGAGAGCTTTTAAAGTCAGCTTTTCTCCAGTGAGAAGGAAGTAACACACTGCACCTCTTTCCTTAGGCTTCTGACATTACACTTGCACTGTGGGGAAAGTAGGTTTGTATGGAAATGGGAACTTCAGGCAGTTGATCAATTCCTTATTGTTGATTCATCCATTTGCCTCCTCCAAACGCCTCTAGATTTTAGAGCAGTCACTGATACACTCTAAGATGTTTGGTTTTTTTTTTCTTCCAATTATGTTACCTCGTGGAATTTCTGAGCAGAGTGATAAGAACTGAGCAGCAGTGCATGTACCCTTCAGCTTCCTCATCTCTGCAGAGGGCAGAATGCCCAAAGGTGAACATTCAGAACTGCCAGATTCTCCTTAAATCAGGATGAACTTCTAACCAGAGACAAAAATCTAAGATGTGAAGCCATCCAGGGACAGCAGGTCTGTCAGAATTGCCACCTTGGCAGCAGATCCCAGTGGCTGTTATCATCCTGCTGATTGAAGAATGGCAGGACAAAGGAGGATGAAAGTTATATAAGACAGTGCTCAAGAACCCATTTTCTGGAGACTTTAGATGGGGAACTCCAGAGAAGTAAAAACTAGCAATGACCAACCAAAGTAACAATCAAAGTAATGACCAGGATGGCAAGCAATTTGATCTGCTGGTGAGTCTCTCCCATTTTTATCCATCATAATTAAATTTCAGAAAGGAACAAAACCCATGTATCCAAAAAACTGAACAGCCATCACCAAGCAGGAACAAAAACCAATAATTCTTCTTTAGAACACTGAGATCATGTTTCTTGCCTTCTTGTCTTGCCCTCTGTTTTACAACACACTAATGGGGAGAATAAGCAAGAGCAGTTCAGATGTGTGCACACCTGCAGGGTGTTGATCTTATTGGCATCACAGAGGCATGGTGGAGTGTTGGAATGGAAGGATGCAGGCTCTTTAGGAAGGACAGGCAGGTGAGATGAGGAGATGCTGTTGCCCTCTCTTGTCAGTGACCAGCTGGAGTGTGTGGAGCTCTACCTGGGAGAGAAGAGGAGCCAACCAAGAGCTTATGGGAGGGGAGGGACTTGGAAACCAGGTCATCATTAAAGTTTCTGGACATCAGCAACTTCCAGGGCTATCTGAAAGAAATTTCATTAGGCACAAAACTGAAACTTTGGTGTCAGATCCAGGTGCAGTTTTTAGATGCAGACAAACTAAGATGACTTTTGCTTGAAATAAGATGGGAGCTTCTCTACTTCTGAGCTGGCACCATAAAAGTAATTTTGTCCTTCTATTGCATCTTGCTGTTAGTTGATAAACATTAGTATGAAACCTAGGAGGAATCAAACAGGAATCAATACAACATTCCTGTTTTATGCTGTAATATCAATTTCAGGGTACAACATTTTGAGGTAAGCTAGGTGGGATCCCAGAGTTCTCTACTAAGGAGATTCGTGTTGAGACTGATTTAAATTTTGTAAATTATACAAACACAAAAGAATCCTCTCCCTTTCTGACCCTTGAAGCAAAAAATATCATGGGTCAGATTCTGCTCTGGTTTTTATATCACATAACCAGTGCTGTGGTTCCTGTTGTAGAATTAAATAGGATTAAAGATTTTGCATTAGCTATTGTGACACATGCAAAGAGAAGATGGGCACGGCTACAGGGATCTGGCCAACAAGTCAGTCACCTGCTTTGGATCTAGGTTGCAGGTGTTACAAAAAGGAAGCTTCCTTAAACACCTGAATTTCCTATATGTTCAACAAAAAGAAATTACGTGCTTTGAAAACCTTCTGAGGCTTTCTAAATTCAGAGGCAGGTCCCTTAAGGATTTTAAGAATCTAAAACAGATAAATGAGATCTTACTTCGAAAAACTTCAGGGGTTTGTATCTTGCCACATTGTGCAGAGGAATATTGTAGTAAGTGCCAAAACTGTCAATATTCCTAAAATATACAATGAGGAAGACTATGTCCAACACTGCATGAGCATCTGCAGACTGAGAATGGAAAGGTATTTTCAAATCAGAGTTACAAGTGCAGGAGATTCTGCTTTTCCTCAGAAGTGTTGAAGTTCTCTGAAATTCATGCCATCATCAAAACTGGAAAAGATGGATTTTTCACTAGCAAGGGTCACTTAAAGGAAATTAAAATTTCCCTGCAAATATATGCCTGATCTCAGAAAAGGATGGAATTTAAAATAAAGGTTTTCCTTCTCCAGTTGCCTTGTGTACAGGAAATATTTGCAGTGACAGAAAATTTGCCTTCAGCTCCCTGCTCTGTGTATCCAGACCAGAATGCAGATATTCTGGGTCTCCTATCCAGTAGGTCATTGGTTTTACATCAAAACAACTTCTGTGAACATCCAGTGAAAATTCTGCATATTCTGGAAATCACATTTTTTTGTTGATATAAACCATTCGAGGCAATATGAAAGAAAGAAACCAAATGAGTTTAGGACCTATTTCTGTTTTATTTGTTTTTTCCCACCCTGGGTCTCTATATTATTATGATAAAATGATGCAATACTACCTTCATGAACACATTTTGAGTACAATGTAAAATCTTTATATCAAGGATTTTATACCTTAGGAATTACATCAGTTTGTTTAAAGAAATGGGAATAATTTTTGCAGTATAAGGTATCTTTACATGGCAGCCTTTTGCCTTAAGCAATCACAATTTAACTGATGTTAATTGAGGAGCAGTTACTTCCCTGTGAAAAGAGGAAAAGCCACCTACTCTCTAAGGAAGATATATTGTTTCATCTTTATTTAATGCATTCATATGCACTTTGACACATCTTGGAGCTTCAGAATTAAGTTGAATTAAACTTGAAAGGTTTTGGGGTCAACACTGAAATTTTTGGCTCCAGCTGAATTTTAGCAGCGCTGTGAGCCAGTGGCAGACACAGCCTTGATCTGAATAGGTGAGGTTCTGGCATTGCAGGTCTCCAGCTGGAATAGTTTGAAACATAAACCACAGTGAGGAGACTCCCACTTCTGGAAAAAGGCTGAAGTCTCCCCAGTAAATCCACACAAGCATTCAGTTGCAGTGAGGAGAAGGAAAGATATGAATAGAGCCAAGGGGAAAGTTTCAAATACTGACATACTGAACACTTTGAGGAAACACTTCCTTTTGTTTCACATCCATCCCTGTTGTCACAAAATACACAAGACGGATTGTTTTCAGGAAAGGGAAAGATCCAGAGCCATGTCATTTCCCACCACTGAATTAATTTACTTCATTATGAATTAATATCTTCATATTTCCATTATTTCAAATTTCCAAGTTAGCAAAACCTGTGAGATTTTGCTATTAAGCTTGTCCATACTTCAACATTTACATTTGCATCTCTTTTTCTGGTACATTATTCATTAGCTTATTTATCTATCTTTTTAATTTTTATGCCCATCTGCTTAATTATCTTCTTAGAGAGATTATCAATGCCTTCAATTTTCTTTGATGTCAATTTGAAAAGGGACAATGAGCTTAGAGACAACCATCATTTCAGCCATTTTGATGACATGCCTTGTCCTTTGACCAGCTTGGCAATCATCTGACCCCGCTACTGACCTTTGCATAATTACCTATCCAATTTTCTTATCACCATTCTCCCTTTCAGTTCCTAAAAGCAATATAACTGTGGTCACTGTCAAAGTCACGGTGACCTTGTTAGGAATCCTTCTATTGCCCTAATGAGATAACCAATTAATCATTTATTCCTTTATCTCAATCTCAAGTAATTTCTAAAACTCCTGTTATGTCTTCTTTTTTGTTTTGACTAGATGTTAATTAACTTGACCAACTTTACCTCTTCTGCATTCACACTTAAAACAATAAAATATATCTGAATAGATTTGTTCCTACATTTCCTCCAAGTGTTCAGAAAGATCAGTTACTTTCCAGATTAATTTTCTTCCTCTACTATGTACTTCTTAAATAAGCACAAAATCTCAGGAAATTTTGTGGAAGCAAATTCTGTGAAGCTAATCCACAAATAATTCACAATAATAAATATCAAGGTTTTTTTCTGAAAAATTTATGCTTCAGCTTGCTTTCAAGCTGAAGTTGAAGGATATTCTACCTGCCTTCCCTGCTGATTTCCTAAGTCTTTCAAAAACTCCAGGAGAAACAGGTGGACCACTAGAGAAAACTATAACTGTCAAAAAAGTAAATTTGTTGCAGATTCGTTCATTTGGCATCCTTAACCCCTTCCTCTGCTTCTTAAACTTGCAGAAGTATGTTCCATACTTCTCAGAGGAATTTGCCTCCATACAAACACTTTAATTTAAATGTATCAAGGACCAGTGCAGAATGGAGGCAGGAAATATCCACAGAGCCATAGATTTATAAAACGGTTTGGGTTAGAAGGGTTAGAGACCATCAAGTTCCAATCCCCTGCCAAGACCAGGGATGTCTCTCACTGTCCCAGGTTGCTCAGAGCCTCATACCTGGCCTTGGACACTTCCAGGGATGGGGCAGCCCCAGCTTCTCTGGGAAACCTGTGCCAGTGCTTCACCACCCGTATAGTAAAAAAATCCCTTCCTAATATCTAACCTAAACTCAACCTCTTTCATTTTAAAACCAATTCCCCTTGTCCTCTCACCATCTCTCCATATAAAATGTCACTCTCCCTCCTTTTTATAACCCCTGTTAAGGTACTGGAAAGCCACAGTGATGTCTCCCCAAAGCCTTCTCAATGCTCAACAGCCCCAGCCCTCTAAGCCTGTGTTCCAGCCATAAATAATGGACGAAAAAAAACCCAAATCTGTCAAGTCCATACAGATGCAACAGAGTGGGTTAAGGAGATCTTCATGACAAGACAATCCCAGATCTTTGTGCAGCATCACTGAAGGTATCTGTAACCACAGCCATGTTTATTCTGTTTTCAGCTTGAGTTGATAAGTGTTAAATGCACACATATAAAGTCAGCTCAGTTGTCCCTGGCCTGTATCTCCTCTCAGGTCTGATTCCAGGGGTAACTTGTGAGGAGCCAGCTCAGGTGTATGCAGCCACAGGATATGCATTCCTCAGGAGAAGCTGAATCAAGGCTGAGGGTACAGGATCCAGCATGTTGTTAGGGATATCAGGCAAGCTGGCTCTCAGAGAAAAGACACTCATGGAAAGGAATATCTTCCAGGAGATGTCAGGTGAGACATTCTCTAGTCTTTTTATCTGAGTCCCAGACAAGTTATTACAATAAAAAAAAAATGAAGTGAAACCTTTAGATAGACATATATAAATTTTGAGGTCAAAAAGGACTATTCTGATTCTTCACTCTGATCTATGAAGAGCAGTGTTGTGGTACTACACCTCCATCAGACTGTTTGCCATCCCAGAATAGCTGCCTTGAAAGCAGAAAACTCTCAGCAACAAAATTTCTCTGCAGCAAGTACTCTTAATTTTGCCATGAATCCCTCCGAAACTTCACATAAACATAGTCAACAGATGTTAAATGTATGATCAATAGGCAAAGGCTGTAACTGAACAGCATTCATCTCTCCTTCAAAATTGACATATTCGTGTAGGGAAACAGTGCCAAAACAAATACAAGCAAAGCAATAGTCTGGAAATACTTTAAACATATTATTTGAATTCTCAGAAGTATCATTTTTAACTTAAAGTAAACATTGGCATGCAAACCTAACAGTCTGCGTAATCCAGTCTTGAAGTGTAACTTTATTTGTTATGGGGATTTGCTCAAGGAAAGGGGGAGAGAAGGCGAGGTGGGAAAATAAAATAAAAACACCCCTCCTTCCAAAAAAACCCTTCTCCTACTACAAAGAGGAACCGGTTGTTTCTGCAATGCTGCAGACATTTCACAAGGTCGTGGAAGTGGCTGTCTCAAGCTTCTTTAGCAGTTTGGGAGGGAGGAGGGATTGAATTGTTTTGCACTTGGATGTTCACTTGGCACACTGGGATGGGGAGCCTTTGTCACTGTTTAACAGGAGTCAGAGGCTGGGATGTGCCAGCCAGATTCCCACCCTCACGAGCACAGGAGCTGGGTTCTGTGGGATCACTCTTGTGTGAGGGAGGAAGGGCCATAACCCTCCTTTTGGGACCCTCTGGTGTCATGCTGCATCCCACCGGCTTTTCCTGAAATAGTGCTGGCTTCTGGCAATCTCCAAATAAAGTCTTCAATTAACAGGGAAACAAAAGCCTCTGAGAACTCTAGCCAGGATGTGCTGTTAAATGGGAGATGTTGCAGGCACCTTTTGCAGCTGAGACAGAAATGAGGAGAAACATACCCAAAATATTTTAACAGGAGACAACTGGCAGAACAGCCCTCCCTTGCTGGGGATCAAATTTATGCACTAAACAGAAAGCTTTATACAATAATAGAGTCATTAACGTAGGAAAAGACCCCTAAGATCAAGGATTCCAACCACTAACCCAAGACTGTCTAGTCCAGCACTAAGCCACTGTGTCCCCAAGTGCCACATCTAACTATTTTTCTAATACCTCCAGAGATGGTGACTCAATTTTCCTGGTCAGACTGTTCCAAGGCTTGACAACTCTTTCCATGAAGAATTTTTTTTCCTAATATTCAGTCTAAATCTCTTCTGACATAGCATGAGGCTCATTATGATTTTTTTTCCAATCTGCATACTAGCCAATAAACTGAATTAACTGATAAAGTGGATGAGTCTTCTTGGCTTTATATGCATTAATTCTTCATCTTGATGGAGTTATCTGACTTTCAGGACTCAATCTTCCTTGATCATACTTTTCTCTGACTGTATCATCTTCACTGCAAAACTAAAACTTTATTTTATTTTAATTTAATGTTGTGGCTATTGGTACACTCTCGTACACCATTTATACTCTCTACCTGAAACATAGAGGTTCACTTCATATATATAAGATTGAAATGATTAGTTGAAGCTTATTATCTAGATTATGTCTCTGGACAGAGAATTGGAGACAAAATATGAACAAATTCATTCTGTCCTGAGGTATTTTAATACAAAGAGTGGCAGCCACTGCTTAGGGACTGGCTGGGCATCAGCCAGCAGATGATGGCAATTGCATTGTGCATCACTTCTTTTCTATATTCTCTTATAATCATTGTTATTTGTCCTTCCTTTTCTGTTGTTTTAAATTTTATCTCAACCCATGAGTTTTACCCTTTTTCCAATTCTCTCCCCCATCCCACAAAGGGGGAGTGAGTGAGCAGCTCTGTGGTGTTCAGCTGCCTGCTGGCTTAAACCACAACACTGCTCCATACAGAAAATCAAGGAGATTTTGTCCCCAATTAATATTAAATAATTAAATATTCATTGGAACAAAGAGACAAACTGGTTAAGTCGCTAATGCTTCTGTATAGATCACATGCAAGATCGTATTTTAAGTCTCTGCCCTAATGAGTGTTTAATTATTTATAGAAAATGGAAGCACTTCAATAGCAAGTTCAGAGACACCTGCCTCCATACTGTCACTGTCACAGGAACTCAGCCAGTTCCCTGTTTTTGTGGTTCTTATCTGCACTGTGGAAATATGAGGCTGAGTTCTAAATCTTACAAGAACAGGACTTGAAGTTAGATTCTTTCCATTCTTGGTGAGTCCCAGAAGGCATCATACACGTGCAGATGGACATTGGCATTTTTCCTCCAAATCTCAAAACAATTGTCCCAATGTAGAATAGAGAAGAGGGTGTGGGGGGAAAATCAAAATAAAAAATGAAAATTATATCCAGTGTTTTCAAATCTTGGCAGCTCCTGGTTTCAGTTTGAGCCTGAGAGTCTCAGCACTACTTTCAAACAGCAACATATTTACTTAAGCTGAATGCAGCCTCACAAACTACTGAGTGAGCAGAAGCATTTGCTCTGCTTCAAAGAATATGACAAAATTATTTAAAGAAAAGGGAAAAAATATTTTATATCCTCTCCTTCTCCTCTACCCCACTTTCTTAAAAAAAATATTAAAAAAAAAGAATTAGAAGAGAAGAAAACAAAAACTCAGCCTAAGTGAAAGCCAACTCACCTCAGGAAAATAATTTGGCACCAGCCTTTATCGACAGCTGCACTTCACTGCAGCACCTGTGTGTATCATTGCAAGTGATGAATGACTGGGGAGGCTGCTTTGTGTTAGTGAAACACGTTGTGGCAAAGCTTGTATTTATATTTAAGGGATCAGTTTGAGTTGGACCTCTCTTATGAGACTCAGATCTTGGTGGTAAAGGTGGGATTTATTGGCTGAGTAGATGTTACTAAACTCAGGAATGCCTGCAGATTTTAAGGCCTGAGTAGATACATTGGCCAAGTCCCAACTTGGTGTTAGGGTGAGACTGTCTCCACCCAATCCTAAAGTTCTGGTTTCATTGAACACAACGATTTTGATAAACAGTCAAGTGTGGGGGTCTATGCAAAAAAAAGGGAAAAATATATGGAAAGCAATAACCTCACTGAACAGAGCAAACTTCTGTAGAATCAAAAGTAATCATGTTGTTTGATACAAATTTAAAAATTACTCCAGGAAAGATAAGGTGGGGAGTGGAAAAGGAACTGAAAGAAAAAGTAAAGTAAATCATCTTATTATTGTATTTCAAAACGGCACTTTCACAAAGGGATTAACTTGCAACAGGGGAGAATCTTAAAAGGAGGATAAATAACAAACAATCCAAACATAAGGCATTGGACAAAACACTTGTCCACTAAAACGATGGAATTGTTTCACACACAAAAAGAAAAGAAATTCTTTTGGATTAATCCAAGCTGAAAATACTTTTTCTGGAGATTTTTGTTTTTCTCATTAAATTGAAAGCTCTTCTTATTTGTACTGCTTTAAGATATTTATTTCCAGAAGCTTACTTCAAATCCCATTGAGATCAGCAAAAGACTATCAGGTGACATTAGTTATTGTTCATTTGAAGTCCATGAGATTAAACCTTTTCTTTTTTTTCTGTAACTTTTTGAAAGTTCTGTGTTGCCAAAGCCAGAGAATCTTCTACATCTGGTTCTTCTTTTTCTTTTCTTTTCTTTATTGCATTTTGGAGAGATTATAAATGTTACTAGTTTCAAATGACTTACGAAAAACAAGACAAAACACACAAAAGATTTCTTCTCTTCTCTCAGTAATACTTATTTTGAGGATATATTTGACTTATCATCATAATGCTGGAATTATGGATTCTTGGCTGGTGGAAATTGCAAAAATCTAATTGATGGATCAACAAAATTTAATACTCTTAACAGTCTTCTTCTTCCATTTCTTCCAAGTCAGATTGTCATAGAACACAGACCAGGCTACAACAGGACTGAGTAATACTTATCTAAAGTGCACTGATCCCAAGATACAGAAATGAATTTGCTGTGCAGTTCTGTTACGCAAGGTGTTTCCCCAGACACCAATATTTAGATTTTTTTTAAATGTTTTCACCAACATTTTTGTCATAAATAATGTGATCACTCACCAACAGGTATTTATTTTCATTTTTCTACTTATTGGTGAGGGTTTCAGTTGGCAAATATTGTTCATCAGTACAGGATAATGCACCCATAATAATTACTTTTTCTCAATTCTTATTATTTAAAATGATCGTATATGTTGTCAAATACCAATAAAAAATTCCTAAAATCTAAACTCCATCAGGAAGTGTAATTTTTGACATGCACTAAGCAGTTCCAAACATATCTTGACCTCCACTTACCCTCCAGTTTACTCAGATGAGTAGTTCAAATGTGCAACTGAGTTTGTCACAGTTAAAATCTTATGCATATAAGGACAATTTTTCTGTCATTAGAATTGTTTCTTCAACTTTCTCTTTATATGTATACACACACAAACATACAGGTATTTTAACTTGAAGGTTAACGAAGTTCTTTTAAATAAGGAATAAATTTCTTTTTCTGAACTGTAACCCTGGCAAAAAATACATTTTAAGCTGATCAAAATTTGATATTTACACTCTCTTTTACACTGTATACTTAGAGTATACCTATTGGCAAGAAATTAAAAATTAAAATTAAAAAATAAAATTTATCCAAGAATTATAAAATTCAATTATTTTTATTTACAGAAAAACAATTTAAGAATTTATTTCTGATGAATTTTGCTCTAGTCTATAAATTAATTTTCATGATGAAGTTCTCATGATTGAGTTACTGTTATCAAACATAGTTGAATCCCAAGACCTAATTTTTGTCATTGTAATTTATGTTTATATTTGAAAAATAAAATAAATTATTACTAATAATGGAGATTATAGTATTATTTTTACAAATGGTCTTTCATTTTGTCCATTTTTCAAGGCAATCCTTGTGTTACACAAATAATTCCTTAGGACGATGAGATAAATTTGCCTAATTACTACAGGTTTGATATTCACAAATGAAATGAGTGCTTTAAAACGAGTCTGATACCTGCCATTGGCGTCAAGGGAATTATCTATTTGCCTGGATCTAATTATGCTGCAGGGAATCTCAAGCACAATTAGCTGTTTCTCCCTCTTTCATACAACAAGAGAAAATTTGCTGCTTAATTAATAATGAATGCTGCTCAATTTTACCAACGAAAACTAAAAGTGTGTGTTGCTGCTTTAAATAATTATGATATTTGAAGTTTGGTGTAAGTTAGTTTGCTTGCAGAATGCTGCAGTTGTTTTTATTAAAAGTCTACATGCAATACTTGAGGGGGAGATCCTCTGCCCCAAGCACGAGCAATTTAGTCCAAGCCACTCATCAGACACCATCTTTGGGATTCAAGACAGGCAGGGATGCACCACATTGGTGGCCTCTATGCTCTGCTTACAGGACACACATGGAATAATACTTGAGTTAGTGGTGAATTTGAGATTAGTTTTGGAATTTGAGAGCAATTTGGATCCATTGTTTTCAAAATCTGAACATAAGTTTTAGCTAATTATGGTAGTTCTGCCTGCTCAGACCTGAGGGACCAACGTGTTCCCCAACACTTCAGTATCTGAGCATCTTCTGTCCCCCAAACCACGGGTCAGCAGGGTCATGATTTGTTCTTTATTGCAGGTAAGCTCAGAAACTGGAATTCACATGACATAAACCATGTCGAACCTTCTCTGGAAAAGAAGGAAACCTGGTAAGACTGATTTGCACATGGAAGAGCAGTAAAGACATAGAAGGAACCACTCAACTCTTTTTCTGTGACTTTTTGGAAAGGGTCAGCTACATGGCCATTCACAACTCCCTGAGAAAGCAGACACAAAAATCCTAATATAATTTTGTCCAAAAGAAACCCTATTTTTGAGCATCAGTTTTACAGGATTTTCCTCCTGTATGTTCTTCCTTGGGACTGTTGATGATCTGCCACAGCCCATTTCTGTCCATCACCTAAAGAGCTTTCTCTGTTTTTCTCTGCATGTGCTTTCTCAGGGTCATTTTCTTTGAAATGTACAAATTTATGCATTATCAATTTATACTTTGCAATTATTAACCCTTCTTGTCTTACACTGGATATTTGCTTTGTTTTCAAGCTGTGACGCCAAGTCATCCTGTCACCTTTTAAATAAAAATCTTGACACCTGTCTCCTATAGCATCACCACTTTGCAATCTCATAGAAGCAGAACATTCGCTGTTCTTGATGAGGAGGTAAAAGGCCCTCGTGGTTGGTTGCAGGTTCTCATATATTCTTTTATTCTTTTTTTTTTTTGGTCTTAAACATGTCCATGATTTACCAAATTCATACAGAATTTACATATTTGTCTCTGACTTGTTATGTGTCTCTCACTGCTGCAATAATTAATTATTTAAAACAAGAACATATCACTATCTGATACAATTACTAGATATTTTAATGAAAACATTTTTTTATAAAAGGAATTGAAGAATCAGCTGCAAAAACCAATCTTTCTATGCATATATATATATGGTATATATCATGTAAATATTTTTCTGTTACAATTTTTCTCTTCTGCTTCATCTGCCTTATCCTTCCTCCCATCAATTTTGTATAAATTTTCAATTTGTTTCACTCTGTATTCCTCTCTCTCTGTCCTCTTACTTATTCCATTCTTAATGATCAAACTATGTTCAGCTTTAGGTATACATACAGTCCTTTATGGCTTCACCAGATTCTGAAGGAGAAAAAACAAGATTCTTTGCTACTATTACAATACCCTTAATTTACTGCTTCTTTTGAGGATGTTTGCTATATCACATAAACATTAATCTATTATTATTTTACTTTATAAGCACACCTTCTATCAAGGCTCTGTTCTTATCCATGAGGCAAACTGCAAATAGGTACAACTCAAGATGGTAAAACCAGTCAATGTTCTTTGGGACCTGTAGCTGGTTACAGAAAACTTTTTAAAAATCCTCCATACCCTGGAGGTAGAATTTGTCAAGATGCTCACATAATTGAAATTTTCTATGGCTGTTAAGAACCAAGAGAATAGCAGTTCTTCCCTCCAAATGAAATCTCACTGCCAGATTTGTATGACATTTCATGATCCAAGCTTAATTTGTTATACATTGTTCCCAGAAGGTGAGATGAGATTACATGGAGCCATACATTAGTTAGAAGATTTATTTTACACTTACCCACTCAAAGTTCCTTTCTAGTTATTCAAGCAGAATAGAATGATCTTGATTAGTTAATCTCTCTACATCAGCGTTTTTTTCCACAGAGCACTTCACAGAAATGTTTTAAAATTTCACAATTAAAAAAGCAATTAAAAAGGATTATCAAAATCAAAGTTGATCTTTAATTACTGCCTATATCTAGATCTTTATTCCATGATATACCAGATAAAATACTCTTAAAAATGCTTTGTTAATAGCTTTTTATTACTGAGAACATAGGAAATTTCAGTCTTTTGAGGCGCGTCCCTTTTTAGATCAACTTCATTTTCAGGTTGTCATCTAAAACTTTATTTCCATCAATCTTGTCTTGCTCTAGCTGAGTAAGGCATTCCTTTATCTTCTGCCCACTGTGAGAATTAGCCACCTTGCAATGACTTGGGTGGTGTGGTCAAAGTACTGCTGTAATTTCTCCAGTGAAAAATTTCTTTCTATCTCCACCATAGTGAGCAAATCTCTTCTGGCATCTGTTCAGTCAGGTCTGCCTCTGTGAATGCCTGCAAACAATTTTTGGACATTTGGACTTCTAGAAATATTCATGGAAATATTTAACTGCTCTTTTTCCTCCGACCAGTGCTGGCATAATGGTTTGCTAAAAGTCTTTGCAGTTTTACATTTCTTGTTGAAAAATAGCTGTTGTTGAGCAGAAGGAATAACAGAATAGCAAAGGTTCTCCAAAGATGATTTCAGCTTGACTAGTTGTAGCATTCAAATGAAAAGAAGGAAGAGAATTAAAAATGCTGGTACTCAGGACAGGTCTGTGTTTGAACCTATTTAAGAATATTCTGAATAATGAAGATTTTTTTTAACTGAAAAATAATATTTAAAACAAGAGCATATATATAAATAGATATATCACTGGATTGAAAATCTCACCATAGTGAAATTCCTGCTTGGTTCAATCAACATTTTTTTTTCTTGCTGACTTCAGATTGCCAGTGAATTATGGCTTCTCAAAAAGGACCCCATTTCACATAGCTTTAATGTGAAAAATAGTGAAGGTGAGGCTCAGCTCCCCAGATATCAGCAACATGAAAACTGCCTCTTGTCTAATCGAGTCACCTAAGGCTTGGCTCACACTCAAGGGTCATCTGAGGTGTATTTGGAATCCAGTATCTATTTGGTCTCCAATTGCTTCTCCAAAGGGAATCTCTTCCAGTCTCATGTGAGTATATCAGATTTATGGGGGGTCATTCAAACAGTACTGAACACTTTCTTCAATCAGCCTGAAAGCAGACTTGGTTTCCAAAGTGTGGCACCAAAGATGTAAAATTACGAGTAATTTTATCTAATTTGTGTATCTTAATCTACATGTCAGAGCCCTGTTTCTCTAGATTTCTATAAATAGATAAATAGGTGTCTGGATTTGAGCTGGGGGTCTGAGGTCAGCAAAGAGTTAGATAAATGCCAGGGAAAACAACAGAATATATATA
>VZSE01010638.1:611684-628286 GCA_013398275.1 Promerops cafer | reverse complement strand
TATATGAAAGTTTTCTGAAGTTCTTCAGGGTGGAAAAGACAAAGAAAGCAATAATTCTCAAATCCTCTCCTCCCATTTTGAGACACCCTGAACCATTACATTATTCTACATCCTACTATATAGAAGATCAAAAGTTCAACTTTTGCCCTTCCACCCTTGGAGTTCGGGACCCTGAACCCGACTTGTTTGGACTAGTGCAAAGTGATATATCCAAATCAATAAATCCCTTGCTGGCCTCTTTAACTCCATCTGTACTCCTTCATGTCCCAACCACACTGAGCCCCTGTAAAGACAGTACAAGCACAAGGCAAGCAAATCCCAGGGTCAGGTGAGGCTTTTCTGAAGTGACAGCTGAGTGAGGACCTTGTCAAAGAACTTTATTAAAGTCACCCTCCTCTCCAGCACAAGCATTAGGCCATCAGGCAGTGTTTTCAGACTCTCCCTCACATGGGAATTTTATGCTACAGTAAGACATGAAATCCCAGTGTTCTTAAAATCTTTCCTTTTTAATATCTGGATTCTTTCCTAATTATTTTCAGATTAATTCCCAGCTAATACATAAGGATGAAATTTGGCCCATGACCTATAACCCTAAGCATGTTGTAATCCTGTTACCAATCTCCTGATTTCATGGGGGGCTTAACAAGCACCATATGTGACACAGTGTGTTCCTGTGCATTAATGTGGCCAAATGATGCAGGGAATCCCTGGCACTATCCTGCCTTGCCAAATAGTCAGCAGCTGAGCCATGGTCTGATGCAACACCAAGGTCTGATGAAATGTTTTTTTTTCCATGTCTGTGTCCTCAAGGCTGAAGAGGACTTCCTGTCCTCCCATAGTGTGACTGTGCTAACCAGTGTGGGATTTGGTTTGTCTGCCTCTGGTTGGTGCCTCTCCTCAGGTGATGAACAAGGTAAATGCCATTTTCCCCCAGCCCTTGTGATGACTGTGCACATGCTGTTCCACTCAGACACAGCTAACCAAGGATGCAAGAGCAACACAATTCCCTGAACTGTGTTAAAAAGATTCACACCGAAGGGTACTTTGGAGGAAAAGGCTCAGGCCTGAGAGAGGAATAGTTAATAATACTAATGAAGAGGTCAGCATACAATATCATATCAAATCAAAAGGCAGAACAGATTTGGCATCTTAGCAGCCAAGTCAGGATAGAGACCAGCACTCAGAAATCTGAGAATGTCTACTGATCCAAGTGCATCCCTGGACACCCATGCTTGACCCCAAGTCCAGAGACATCCACGGAAGTATTTCTACCAGTGTCAGTGGGATGTTTGGATTGCATCTGATGGGCATGGCACATTTCTTGCTGCTGGAAGAAAGTTTGGTTTCATGCAGTAGAAATGGCTGTTAAATCACAGGCTGCTCCCCCTCTGAATCATAACAGAATCATAAAGTGGCTTGGGTTGGAAGGGACCTTAAAGACCATCTAGTTCCAGCCCCCTGCCATGGCTGGGGGAGTGCCACCCACTTGATAGGATTAAAGTGTCCCCCACCCCTGTCCTGGACCTGTTCCCTCCTTCAGGAAGGACTCCATTTTCCACTCTTGCTTCAGAGAAGTTTTTGCCCGTTTCCTCCTTCTCAGTTTTCCTCCTAATCGCCTGTCCCTGACACCAACCCATAAAACCTTGCAACAATAACTACACTATTAATCCTTTCTTAAACCTATATATGTAATGGCTCTTATAAACCACCCTGGATCTTGTGTATTGTCTGAAAATGAGCTTCAAATCTAAAGGTTTTCAGGCCTGTGGGGGAGAAAACCCATTACATGTGATAGCTCTCTGCAAATGTGGGCAATTACAGATAGAAAAATCCTCCTTACCACCACTGAAACTCTCTGTGATCAGCTGCATTCACAGTTGCAACCTATAGACTGCAGGACTGAAAAGGCTTCACTAGTGATTTCTACATTGGACCAAATGATATCCTTGACAATAACAAAATCCCAAGAACCCTCGCTCACTTCCAGCCGTCGGGGCCACAGGCTGGCACAGATGAGCCAACACGCTCCTCCAGACCAGCACTTATGTTTCAATAATAAAAGACCAAATGCAGAATGTTTTCTTCTCCCTCTCCTCCCTCCCAAATGCTACTGATCGTCCTATTACCATGGCAACCAACTCCTGCTGGCACGATCAAGAAAAAACCTGATTTGGGATTTTAATTAATTGCTTGGAAATGGAAATGTAACAGTGACTGGCAGTTCAACTAAGCACGTTTGCAAAGTGAATAAAAATAGAGTTTCTGAAATACTTGAAATTGTTTCACTGGATATAACCCACATTTTTTACGAGACACCTTAATTTATTCTACTTCATAAAATAAATCTGCCAAATGTACTAAGCCATTTTGTCAACACAAATCATTTTGGCAAATACTTTAATCCGTCTTCTTAACAAAATGTATTGTATTAAGAAAAAAAATCTAACCCATCAGTATAAACCCATAGGTTTGATCTGAACGGATGCCTTTTTCACCAGTAGGTCATGTTTATAAAAGGCTTTCATCTTGCCTTCACAAAAGAAGATGTTCTTCTTCCGATGCACATGATGGCTCATTAACATTGATGGCAGCTACACCCCCATATTCAGCAGAGAATGGAACAGAAATGGCTTTCGGTTGATTTTTATGACCCACAGTCACCCTGTTTTCAAAGAAAATAGAGTTGTCATTGTCTGGGTATGGCACTACCCTCTCCTGCGTGCTGCTGAGGTGGTGTCATAGGTCCTGCGTTGCTCAGCCAAGAAAAAGCCCATTAGTCTCCAGATTTTTAGGAACAAGGGGATTAGGATGTCCCTGTTGTTTCTATTCAGGTCCAGGTACCCACAGTTCCCAGCATCATGCTAATTTTGTAGGCCTTGTAGTTTCACATTATTCATTACATATATATACATATATATATATGTAAATAGATATAACTAAAACGTCTTCCTTTAAGAAATTAGAAGATGCTGTGAAGAATTACGAAGCCCCACATCACACCCTAACCTGGAAGAAATCTTCTTCAACTGCATGAAATGCTCCAGTTATTTCTCCTAAAAGAAAGTAATAGTGAGGTGGGGGTCAGTCTCTACTTTCAGGTAACGAGTGATAGGACAAGAGGAAATGGCCTCAAGGCGTGCCAAGGGAGGTTGAGATCGGATGTTACAAAATATTTTTTCACTGAAAGGATGAAAAGGCTGCCCAGGGAAGTATGGAATTACCATCCCTAGAAGTTTTCACAAAACATGCAAATGTGGTATTTAGAGGCAGAGTTTAGTGGTGAACCTGGGTTAATGGTTGGACTTGATGATCTTAGAGGTCTTTTCTAACCTTGATTCCTTCCTTCCTACATGATTCTTTGATTCTCTACCTGGAGATGTTGGCCTAATGGGAAAGCTGAAACATGGTTGTATTGTAAACATGCCATGGACAATTCTCAGTGACAGCACAATAATGCAGTGCCACATGGAGACAAAAAATTCCATATTACTGCTAAAGGACTTCCTTATTCACAAGCAAGAGTCAGAGAACCTGGGTGGAATCAGGAGCCTTCACTACCAACACCTGTCTTACCTTTCTCCTTTGAGATTTTATCTTTCCACTTATTTTTATTCTTTACAGGCCAGTGGCCTCCCTGACAATCAAAGCAAAGAAGAATTCTAAATTAACTCACTGATTTTCACATATATACTGATTTTCCTCCAAGCAGATTTTGTCAGTCTTCCAGATGTAAAATACCCTGCAGCTCCCACTGCCAGAGTGTTAATTCACATCACAGGATCACACAGCTGACCCAGAAGTTAATAAACTTCCTTATTCAGTGACTTAATTATATTTGAGAGGCAACTAGTTCTTACCAGTTTTCACACATTGACAATGTTGCTCTTCAGTGAACACTATTTACTCATCCCCTGAACTCCACTCCAACTCATGGTAGACAACCTCAGTGTTGTCTTAAGTGATTGTACTTAATGATCTGAGTTTAATCAACTATTTTTAAAGATTACACATCACGGGGTTGGAAGAGGCTCTGGAGAGATCATTTTGTTTTTACTCTTGGGCCATATTTATTCACTATTCCCCACCACATTTCCTTTCTCTATGACATCTTTAAAATATAGGTAATGATTTCCATTATTGAAACATCTTTTAGGACCTAAATATCATTATGCCAGTAGAAATTGTGAGACAAAATGAAAACCACACAAGAAATATGGTGATTATCTATCTCTTATGCTCTCTATCATCTATTGGTATTTCTAAGGCAACTATCTTTGTCTTATCTAAGCACTGTAATATAATACAATCACTTGCAAGTTGTATCTAAGTGCAGTGGGTTTTACTTATTAATAAAGTAGCACTTATCTTCAAAGTGCTTCACAAACTAATTAATTCTCCCAGCACCTTCTCCCTGTCAGGCAGGTGAGACAACTATTATTCCCATTAAACATATCAGTCTGATTATTACTTGAGGAAATAAGGTTAAGTTACTCCTCCTATCTGCCAGAATAGAGAGTGAGTGCTAGAAAGAACACCTGAGCTCAATTATTAAGGAACAGGGGTTTTGACCTGATTTGAGACCACCTCAAAGTCCCTCATGCCAGGCCAACATCAGTGGTTACAAAATAATTATGTGCTTCTTTAAAAATTAGCATGGCAGAGCACGATGGGAGTCTTTGTCTGAGATGGACTATTTTTTGTTTGTTTATTTTTAAAAAGAGCTCTGACCAACCAGCTCCATTCTGCTGTGTGAGTCATCCACGTGCATCGGGCTTGTGAAATGACTTACACTGGCTTGGCTGCTTCAGTTTTATGTGCTCCATTATGCTGGCATTTTTCCTCAGCCAAGCAATTCCTGCATTCAAGTTTCTGCATCTTCCAGGTAAGGAAAATACATGGGAAAGATATTTAACAACCATGGAAAAGAAAGAAATTATAATAATAGGGCCTACTTGTTAAATTATTTTAATTCCTTGATCATTCAAAAGCATTTCTGCCTCATCAGACTGTTTACAACTCTATCACTCGGGTTTATCTGAAGGTATGGAGATCTCAGGCCGTGTGAATACACATTTAAGAACTAATTCCACTCCTCAGAGCTTCAATGGCTACCTTGGAATTAGGATCATGCCATGAGATATTGCATAACTATTGGCAATAGCTAATGATATTCATCAGATGAGATTGTTCCAGGAGGTAAACAAAGATAAAGGCATAACAGTTGCCCAAGCCAAGGAGGTCTTACATTAATTGCCCCCATACAACACAGCAGCCTTATCAAGCTGTAGGGTGGCCTAAAAGCTACTTAAGCTACCATTTGTTTTGTAAGGATGGCACAGTGGGCAGAAATCCACCAGCTGCCTCCTTGGAGAAGCGTACCTTCCTCAGGGTCCCTGCCAACAGAAACATCATGCACGAGGATTAAAATATGTTTTAATTATTTGCTGAAGGTCAACTTGACAGTGTAGCCATTAAGTAGGTACAGACACACATAACTTTATTCCTATAGAATTAAAAACATGAGAAATTGGATATTGGCACACCTGTGTCCTATAAGGATGAAGAGGGAACTTCAAAAGGCTGGTTTGAGTTTCAGGAAAACACTCCAAGCCTTTGAGGCAAAATTCATCTCCCTAACTTGGACGTCTTAAAACTAAACAACTAAGTCTGAGCTCATCACTCCAAGCTCCCTTTGTGGGGAGAAATGGGCATCTGCAGAGTGTAACTCATCCCATCATAGGTGTCTCAGAGAGGCTGGATGAGCCACTCCCCGGAGGTGCCCCTGTGTCTCTGCCTCCTCTGAGGAGAGCCTAGCTCAGATTTAGACATTTAACTTTTTGATACATAACATTGTGTGAAATGAATTCCACCCTTATAGCCTCCTCTCAGGCTGGGTTCCAGCCCCTTCACAGCCAGTTGCTGTTGACATGGAAAATGTAGGAAAGGGTCAGTGAGTACCTGGGGCTTTTCTGCTATTTTTCCCTCTTGTAGGACAGAGTTCCAGAAATAAAGTGGCACAAGAATAGGAAGGAAAAGAATAACTTCTTCCTCCCAAAAAACAGGCAAAATTTGTGACATTCTGTAATTTAATAAATGAGGGACTTGCTGGCAGGACCTTCTCCATTTGCTATTTCCTCACTGAACCTCAATTCACAGACCTCTGTTTTAGCAGGTGAGTAATGTCTTTGACTCCAGGAAGATCACAGGGCCAGTGAAAGTTGAGTGCATACATAAATGTTTCCAGGATCAGGCACATATAAATTAATTAGAATTACGTATTTAAATAGCGTTGTGGATCTTGGACTTTGTTCCCAACCTTCATCATCTGAGGCCTGAGTCTGCAACCTTCACAGAACACGATACCAGATGTTGATTTTCCGTTTGGAAGGGCAATGCTGAGGAGGAAGGGGAGGAGGAAGCAAGACACTTTTACAGTTTTGACTGGACAGTGTGACCATGATTTTAGTGGCAAGACTTTTAGATTGTTCCTGAGGTGTTTCTATTTATGTAAAAATGCTGGAAACCTTATTTCAGGGGGCAAAATAAAAGGAAAAGTATTTGTCAGAGGAGGTCTGTGCTTTGAAAGGAGATGAGGGCACTCTTTGCATTTCTATGCATTTATTTGCATAAATACACAGAAACTGGGGGGAACATGCAACAACTTTCAGCCTATTTCTAGTCAAGCTGTTAAGTCACTCATGAATCTGCTTTAACTGTAATACATTTTAACTGTATAGAATTAGCTTTGCATAGATTTTTTGTGTAAAGACTATTTCTATTCTGTTTGCACAGCACTTAAAACAAAAAATAATAAAAGCAAGAGCACAGGTACACACAAAAAAATTATTTTCTGTGCCCAAATCAATGGAAAGTAGAGAAACAAGAATTCACCCACTTTCGTCTCACGGAAAACCCTTTTCTCCATGTTTCAGAAGAGTTAGGCCTTGCAAAGAGGCCCTACCTACCACTTTCCTATGTCTCAATTTAAAATGAGAACTTCAAGGTCAGTGGAAAGCAGCAACATAAAAGCACCCAATTCTTGCTATGGCAGCCTGGAATAGTGGGTGGGCCGTCTCTCAGGTGAGAAAAGGCAAGCTGCAAAGCAAATACCTGAGGTGACTTCTCCTTGTTTGAGTCTGCTACCCTTAGGGCTGTGTTCTTTTGGCTGGGGATATCTGTTGATCTTACCTCTTAACAGTAATTATGCCAGACAGCTTTTTGGCTTTCAGTTCTGCTCCATAGGTAACATAAATCATACAAATTATTACCACAATGCTAAACTATAATTACCCACAGACCCTGACATGCTAAAAGGTGTATTAATTTGATAATATAATAAATACGTTACTGCATAAAACTGTAATTATTACTTCAAAATTGACACTTATACCAGCTTGACTTTTTTTTTTTTCCCAGGAGGCAACTTAATTGTACATTGACCAATACCAGAAATACTATTTGAATTCAGTGAGATGTATTGAAGTGTAATTTGGTAACATGTGGGAGGCCTCTCTTAAAGGAAAATGCCACTAGAGTTAGTTTGGGTTTTGGAATACAATAAATTACTCTGCAGTTCAAGAGGAAAAATATATCTGACAAATAGCCCAGGAAATGGGAATAATATCAACATATCTATCAAATAGCCCAGGAAATGGGGACAATATCAACAAAATACCTAAAATGTTACCAATGGGGAAAATAATTCACATAATAATGTAAATAAACAACCTTATTTATGTTTCTTCAAATGCTGCTGGGGAAAAAAAAGTGACTGACAGTATAGGAGGAAATTCTACTTTTTTTTTTTTTGCATGGAAAATGTGACAAACACATCTGTGGGAAAGACCAAGGTCCCAATTCTGCAACTGTTTGGGTGTGGACAACCCCTGGCACAGCTCCCAGGTTTATTTTATTCAGTGACTGCCTAATGCAAAATGCATAAACAAGCCTGGGAACAGAGGTCGTAATCCAGACCTGCTCCTGCTCAGCTCAGCAGCCCAACTGCTGTAACACCAACTCAGGATCCTGTTCCATTTTCTTTATATTTTGTGTCTTCCACGTGCCCAATATAAACTTTTAGGAAGTGAGTTTTATATGTTTAAGCCTTCTTAAACTCAGGATAAAAATGAGCTCACTTCTTGCTCCTGATTGAGCCCTTTAACTGTCGGTGAATGTGCAGGAATCAGTTATAGATACCTCTGCTGGGTTATATGGAATTTATATTTACACACTGAGTGGTTTTCCTGACGGTTTCTCTTTGAGTTTCTTATTGTTATTAGGATCCTAAAATGTGTAGCTAAAGGAAATCTTAAAAAAAATTTGTTTCCAGATTTTCTTTAACAACCTGAATACCGGTGATTTTTCAGGTTCCTCCCTCATGTTTTATCCCCATTTATACTTTGGCTTGCAAATGGATGGGGGGAAAAAGCATCAAAGGAGAGGGGAATATCAAGTTTATTTCAAGTTTTCATTTCTGGGTGGTATTGCTATCGTTTAACTTTATGTATTTACACTTACACCAGTTGCCATAGGCATACTCTGTATTCAAAGGACAGCTATAGGCATCTTTGGAAGAGCTAAATCAGAGGATCTTCCTTCTGCAGGTGTTTCCATTACAAAAAGGTGAGACTGTGATGACTAACTCAGTAAGCCTCATCCAAAGTTTCTAGGTTTTTTCATTACCAAAGTAGAAATAAAGGTAGGGGAAGAATTTCTCAGAAGGAAGAACGAAACTGGAGGAAAAATTAAGAATAAAAATACTAGACTATTAATATAATAAAAGTAGCTGAAAACAGCGTTGTTTCTTTAACAAAAAATATGTAAATGTGTTTGTTGAAAAACCTTAAAAATGTCCCCCATTAACACTTTTTTTAGAATACTTGAAAAAAAAAACAACAATAAAAATTTATAGGGGGAAGGTTAATTTAGTATCAAAAACATTTGCCACAGAAGCAGAAAACCTCATTTTAATACCCTTGACTTCTGTCAAGAAGGGATTTATTCTCTACCTTCTTGTAAGATATTTCCAAATGTAAGGGATGGTGAGAAGATACTTATTTTGAAGAATATTCATTATGGTGCTTGAGACCATACAAAGGAGTGAAAAGGCTCTGATTCTCTTTATGTAAATATCTGTTCAACTTCTTTGTAAATAGTCTTAGCAAGGTGAGTTCCTGGGTTGTTTTTAAGGGTCAGTGAAAATGAATGTTGGGCAGCTTTATCATTACCTTTATTTGTTGCTCCTCCACTGACCATATTGAATGATGCAAACAGGTCACTGAAACTGCTTGGCAGACACTCTTCACCTGGCTTAGTGCATGTATTATATAGGCCTTTATTGACATGCTTCTCCTCAAATGCCAGTTTGGAATGTATTAATAGCTTTGGCAGAGCCTCTGGTGACTTTCATCCAGTTGGAACAAAAGGTGAAATGTGTGGGGAGAGAAGGAAGAGAAGATTTCCACAGTATCATCTCTATTTTCAATGAAACATGAGCTGAAGAAACACCATGTTGATGCTGAGATCTGGGTAGAATTATTGGCCAAAACTAAAAGAACACTGGGATAAAAGGAAAAAATTAGGGGGGAAAAAGCCATAAAAGTATATGGTAGTTTGGTACAGAAGATGTGAAACAAGTTGTTGGAAGTTGCCTAACTTGGGAAAAATATTAGGACTTAAACCTGGAGGTATAAAGACTGTTAACTTCTTAGAGAACAGCTACTGCATGCTGGAGCCTGGAGATCCCTGGAATCACAGAATCAATTAGGTTGAAAAAACCCTCTAAGAGCCCAGTCATTAACCCAGCATTGCCAAGCCCGAAATGTCCCCAAGTGTCACATCTACATGTCTTAAATACCTCTGGGGATGGTGACTCAACCGCTTCCCTGGGCAGTCTGTACCAATGCCTAACAACCCTTTTGGTGAAGAAATTATTCCTATTATCCACTATAAACCTCCCTGGCACTACTTAGGGCCATTTCATTTTCTCTTACGGCTTTTTTTTTTGGGAGAAGAGCCTGACCCCATGTGTCTACAGCCTCCTGTCAGGCAGTTGTAAAGAGCAAGAAAGTTCCCCTCGAACCTCCTTCCCTCCAGGCTAAACAAGGTGAATTCTAATAATTTTCCAAATTGCAGGGTACATGAATGTGGCTTTTTGACTGAATTTTTTTGTTCCTTCTGCTCATAGATATTATTGGTCTCAGCATATTGCTTGTTTGAATGCACATGCTGACAAACAAGTAAATGTGATGATTCTGAAAGCCTTAAACATATTTATCTGTCTTAGGTTTTTCCTATGGAAGTGATTATTGCAATCATTTTAATGAATCATGTTGTTTGATAGAAAAAACAGCTTACATACACAACTGGAATTTCCTTTTCCTCTTACCACACTTTGGAGGAAGGAGGGAAGAAAATAAAAAGGTAGCTGTGATTACTTAAATCTATCTTTTTAATAATGTGGTAGACAGTCAGCAATGATGATGTGATTCATTACTTGCCTATAATGTTAATTAGACATTATTAGCTGTTTCACTGTATGATAGCTGGCAATTGGTGATATGATTCATAAAGTGCTATTGTTAAGCCAATCTGAAAATCTGTTTGATTTAGGTTAAAAGAAAGGGCGATAGGTCATAAGAAGTTGAAAAAAAAAGAGAGAGAGAGAGAATAAAGAAAAGACACCGACATAATTTGCGGTTCTATTTTTATATGAACAACAAGGTTTACAGTGAAGAGCTGTTGGATACAGTTTCGGTGAGCAAGGATTTTGCAGAGAGATTAGATCAGTTACAAATTGCTAAATCTGATGACTTAGATAAAAATTTAACCAGAGGCTTTGAAAGAGGTAGAACATGTTTCTGTGGAGAAGTGATTGCCCTGTACTTCCGAGATAGAGCTAATCAGAGAAGGCCGCACTGGCTGTATCCTCAGAAAAAACTGAACAGGGAAGAAATTGTTCATTTGAGAATGGAGATGATTTCCAGGCTGAAAACTGCACTTCACTCTCCAAATGCACTCTATATTTTGGGAAGCCCCCAGAAGGCAGTCCTGCAACTGTACTACAATATGTTCCCTTCCAATGTATCTCTCTCAGATCTGTGTTACCAGCTGAATAAACCAAATAAAACAATTGTTCCCTCCTCCACATTCTTTGTAAGATTCCAAAACCTTTTCCCATTTGCACAGAAAAACCACCATCTTTAACCAACCACTTAAAAAACCCAAAGAAAACAGATTTTGCCCAGAGATAGCAAATACTCCCAAGGTTAAACATTCATTCCAGACTGGTTCATATCTGCACTTTATCTGAGCTAGTGAGGGGAATTGAAGTTTCATCCTTCTTGCTCCAGCAGGCACCAGCTCAGGCAGAGTGGACCTCATCCTTTCTCTCATGTGAGTGAAAAGTGACTTACAGATCTGAGCTTCTGCTTCCCAGTAAGGGCACTGTCCATAAAGGCCCATCTCGCAAACAGATTTCAGTTCCTAGGAGTAAATGCTACCTGGTTAGGAACAATTTGTTAAAAAAGTAATAAATCCACTAAAAAAAAAAAAAACCAAAACGATTCAAACAAATATTTTTCCTTCATTTAATTTAATACCCCTGTAACTCCTAGGGGAAAGAGTTAAGATGAATGTTATATCACATTGTTCTCAAAGGGATTTATGTCTTCTCTTATCCCAGATAACACTCCTAAGGAGTGAGATAAATCACACTGACCACACAGTTCTCTCATCCATTCCTCACATACCCAGCTCTTCTGTGCAGCAACAACCCTTAAAACAAGCTTTTCAAAGAAGGCAAGAGAAGTGCTGTGTTTCCAGAACTTCAATTGCATTAAAATACATGATCTAGAAATGTTTCATGGAAACTTTTAAGACTATTTGCTGCTATTAAGGCAATAGTTTTGTGGGACAAATATAGGCCTGGGAGCTAGGAATTCCTGAGTACTGTCTCCAGCACTGTCTTGACTGTCTATTGCCTACATATCACAGTGATTGTGTGATTTATTTATAAAACAGAGATTAGATTAACTCATACAAGATTAAATTAGATAGAACAAGTCACTTAAACTCTCACTGGCTATTTCCTCATCTGTAAACCAGTGATATCTGTATTTACCTATTACATGGTGACTGTGAGGATTACTTAATCTCCCTAAAGAATTATCATGATTATCATTAATCTGGAACACACAAAACAAGTCCCGATAAGGAAACAAGCTTTTGTATCAGCTGAGGTGGAGTAAAGGTACCAAAGCAATTCTTCTGCTGATCTGATAGTCAAGCATTCTTGATAAAGGTTTTAGGATGGCTTCATTTCATATTAGGCATCTAAAATACAATGTTTAATATAAGATAGCTGTCTAAATTTCCTCTGTAGTCCAAATATGTGTAGATAGATGCCATGCATTAAATGAGTCAATGGTGTCATAATTCTGGGATGAATCACCTAATGGATTTCTCTTCATTATCTGTAGAGGGAGCCTGGACAACTAGACAAGATATATTTCAGATAGATAATGTTACGTGAGACCAAACTGAAGGATTTAGTAACTTGCTTGAAGAACTACAGCCACATGCCATGTTCTGCCCACATAGGAGCAGAGTAACAATCTAGTTTGCTAGTTTACTCCTAAATTCCTGTCACCACATTCCTGCATCCTAAAAATTTACCATCCCTTTTGTAGTCCACAAGACCTCATGATACCTTTGAGAAATACATACTTAAAATTTCTGTTAGGTAAGGTGAAGTATCAAAATATCCCCCCAAATGTAATGTACCCCAAAGTACACCATGATTAAATATTTTGTACAAGGAGCCCTTCTATTTGGGGGCAGGGAGGACAGAGGTGAACAGTTTGAGGCAAATTGTGTTTCCTAGCTGATCTGTTCTTTTGGGAAGGGACAGGAGTTTTTCCTGGAAGAAGTCATTCCCTTTTGGAGTCTTATGCACAAGAGGTGATTAAGAATCATTTCTTCCCTCTGGAATTTCTTTTGTGCTCCACAAAGGAGTGCAGGTCCTCCTATGTGACTTTCCACCCCAACTCTTCTCTTCTGAAGACTAATGCCCCATCTGTCTTGTGAGAACAGCTCGGGTTTGTTCCAGAGTTAAGCCAAGAGCAGAACATCCTGCCTCTGACAGAAAGAAAGAAGGAGCATCTCCCACTTTGGCTCCTGCTCTAAAAGAGAGACCCGAGGGCGTAGAAACAAAGGCAGAGGATGTGAGGCTGCAGTGGGGACAGGCACGGAGTGGGGCTGAGAGGAGCCTTGCTGCACAGGCTGAGGCAGAGCTGGGCTCGGGCTGGTGTCACAAGCACTGCAGTGACACCAGAGCCTGCATTGCTCCTGAGTATTTTGGTTTCACACAAATGTAGAGCTGCAGCAGTGTCGTGGTGCAGCTACACCACCTCCCAGGTCCACTCAAATGCAAGAAGGAATTTCTCCTCCAGAGCAATTTAACAAAGCCTGATCAGGCTGCTGCTGCCCTGATTTTTTGTATGTGTATGTTGGGGGCCACAAGTGAGAAATACCTTCCTAGCAAGGGTAGGGGCTGGAAGAAAACAGTGAATATAAGCAGGTGGGAACAGGCTGAGATTTACCTCCCCTTAGCAAGGCTCAGCTGCAGAAAGGCTTTTAGGTTAGATCTAAAGCTTTTCTGAGTCAAGAGGAAAGCTGCTATTGATGTAAAGCAAAATATGTGGGTGAAGGTTATAGGAATGCTCCTTGTGAAGAAAAAACATAATGCAAAAACCTACATATATATATTTATGCAGCGAGAAGCTCTTTAAAAGCTCTTTAAATGTTTCTTCTTAAGAACAATGGCAAAAAGAGCAATACAATTGTGCAGACTTTTAGAAGTTTTAGAAGCCAAAACATGGCTGGCCTTTAATTTGTTATAATTTTAGAATAGGGGAGGAAAAAATCTTTCTAAGTCTAAACTATTTCTTTGTTTTTCTTAGAGAAAGGAAAACTATTTCAGATAAAATAGAAACCACCCTGAAAAGCCATCTGGAATTTGAAATTAGTCCAGACTACCTGTGAGTAAGTTGTGCAAGGAAGGGTCTGCCTTCAGTCGTGTCTTGTACTGAACTAAGAATGCTGTCAGCACTTAATGTTAGTAGTAATAGTTCTTTTCACACACCTTTTCACTTCTCGGTGTTGGCTGGGACTGGAAAGAGCAGAGTCTTTCCAAATGGAAACAGAGAGCACTAAAAATTACATTTTAAAAACAAAAACAAAAGAAAACCAAACAAACTGAAGCTATGCTGAAGTTTTCGGTCCTTCAGTCCAACTTTGAAAACTCATTAGTGGTAGATAGTTCAGATAAGGTATGAATCCAGATGTTACTGTGTTTATCTTCAGCAAAACCAAGTTCAAAATTTTACTGAAAAAAAAAAATGGCTAGGGTCCTAAATCTCAAATTAAACATGTAAGAAAATGCCTTGATGGGTAAGAGCATGAAGATATGCAGCTTTTCTTGACCTTAATGAGATGTTCAAGGTACTTAACACTTTTGAAAATCAGGCCACAATTCAGCAAAGCATTTCAACATGTGTTTAACATTAAACACATATTTAATCAGATTAAAGCATATACTTAAGCACATTCCTGAACCAAGATCAATTTAAACATGTGCTTATGATCTTTGCTAAATAAGGTTCTCACTTAAGTTTCTAAATAAGGTTTTGAGAGCCTATATTTAGTTTTTTGATTTTATAAAAACTTCAGTCTGTTTTGAATGAAATAAAAAATTAAGTGAAGGGGAAAATTTTGATTTGCTTATGTTTATCAGTGCTTGATGGACACCAGGTAACAAAAAATTTGAGTCGTTAAGGAGAAGTAAAAATATATATTGTAGGAAAATGTGGATTTTTCACATATAATTCAATTTTGATTCCTTGGAAGTGTTTTATATCAGAAATATTTTCACCCAATATTATCCAAAATTAGAGACCAAAATTAATTTTCACTGTGTCTTCTCTAATTTTGTGTCTATTGCTAATATTGGTGAAAGGAACAAAAGTATTTTTTCTTTCACTCTTTATTTAATTTTCCTTCTATTTTCCTTTAACTTCTCTTTTTCTTTACTTAATTTTTCTTGCTCTCATAGCAGAACAAGCCACATTCCATCCTTTTCTATTAACACCCCTGCATATATTTGAGTTTCCATCAACCTCCTGTCAGTCTACCAGTTGTGCAATTACTTGTGTTAAGACAAAAGCAGTGTTGATGGCCACAATTTTGGTTAGGGTAGGAGTGACTCACTGGGACAGCAGCAATCCAGAGCGTGTCCATGCACACGTTTGCATGGATGCAAGGCAGCCCAGGCAGCACACAGACACACAAATAAGATTGAGCAAGAAGGGTGAATTTGAAGTTTGATAGCAGTTAGACACATACCATTCAAGCTGGATGGTGTCCAGCCCTGCTCCATCCTCTCTGGCATTCCTGCAAGCTAGAGGACTGCAGTCCAAGCTGTAGGATGGCCTTCCCTATATATATATATTCCCTTTTTCTCCCCTTCTCATTGGAAATATATCAAATCCTGACTGCTTCAGAGGTTGGATGGGGCTCTGAGCAACCTGGTCTCGTGGAAGGTGTCCCTGCCCATGGCAGAAGGGTTGGAACACAATGATCTTGAAGGTTCCTTCCAAACCAAAACTACTCCATGATCTTAGGATTTAACACGTGCACGTTTACACCCTATTTTAAAAAGGGCAGTATTTGCAGGTAAGTTATCTCTGGACTGAAATTAAATATTTTGGAGAGGAGGTGCTCAGGGTTAAGTGCATTAGCAGGTACTGCTTAATCATTTGCAAGCTGTAAATTCATTTTCTAGCTTATGCCACAATAACTTCTGTTCAAATTCATAGCCTTGCTTAAACTAGTGGAAATCCCTATGTGGACACACTAATTTCAGTTTTAGAGTGGCTTATCTCAGTTTATCGTAAACTTGTTCTGAATCATCTTATGCCAAACTGGAATAAGCTTAATTTTAAATTGAAATAAAAGGATTAGGATAAATGAAATTGGTGTAAAATCACACCTTTATTTAAGCCAATACAACTCTGTATGCAGATAAAAAAACTTAGGACTTGTGTTTATTTAAAACTGAGTGTTAAAGAAAATAGAAAAATACAATGAATAATTCAAAAATATTTCCAAACCCTGTTGAGAGAATATTAGAACAACAAAGAGTTAAAAATAATGCAATTTGAAAAGAACTATTCTAAAATTGCCTAATCTCCATGGTTCAGAGCCTCTCCCATTCAGCCACATTAGACAGCAAGACCCTGAAGGCACTTAATAATACTTTTATATAGTAGCACTTTACATTTTTTGTGCTGTAAAAGCATTAACTAATTAATCTTCACAACAACCATCTGAGTTTGAGAAGTGAAGACTAATATCCCTTCCTTAAAGATAGAGAAGATAAAATACCAGGCATGTCAAGGGCCCCTGTTCCTGACTATTGTGTTTTTTGTTCTGCAAGTGAAAAAAGGCCTCTGACACCAAATATGATGGGATAAAGTTGGATAGCCAGAGCTGGAGTCTCCCTCCCTCCCTTCATCCCTTCCTCCCTCCCCCCCCGACCCCCCA
>VZSE01010638.1:469933-611656 GCA_013398275.1 Promerops cafer | reverse complement strand
GACCCCCCACCCCATGACAGGCTGCTGTTGAAAATTTGGCTTCAGGAGATATATTTTTCAGACTCCAAGCCAGGAAGGCCCTTAAGCGTATGCTTAACATGAATCACAAATAACATGGGAAAGCCAACATTCTCCTGTGAAAAATATGTGTGTATCTCAGTGCTTTGGTGGCTCAAGTCCAGAGACACAGATTTCTAAAGAGGCTTAAGTGCCTAATTCCCAGTGGGGAGATGAAGAGTCAAAATCCCATACTCTTGGGCCTTGACTTCCAGAACCTGATCAGAAACTCAGAAGATCCTGGTTTACATTTTAGTTTCAGAATTTGAATCTTATGAACTCACAAAAGCCCTTGGTCTCCTAGAAAAGTCAGGCCCTCTAAAGCAATGAAGACATTTTTAACCACCTCGAGGGATTCTGCCCTGAACCATTCTCTGGCCCAAATTAGTCACTCAGCCTAAGCCACACAGTCTCATAAATATAGAATCATAGAATCATTAAGCTTGGAAAAGACCCCCAAGATCATCAAGTCCAACCTGCTCTTGGAAGACATATGCAGTTGTATAAAATGATGAATTTTCTCAAGGGAGTGGGTGACATTTCTTTATTTCTTTACACAAATATTTCCCTAAGCTCCTTGGGAGGGCACATTTATCTGTGTGTTTGTGCTTCACTGCAGGGAATGTGATATTCTTGCCAGGAGAGATTTTGTCTCAAAATTAAACAGCTGATTTTTCATAACTGCACCTTGCTGGAGGTGCTGGATGGAGATCTGAGCAAGCTGCTCTAGGGACAAGTGTCCCTGCCCAATGCAAGGGGTCAGAACAAGATGATTTTTTAGGTCACCCCCAACCCAAACCATTCTATGATTCTATTCTATGATTCTGTGATTCCATTAAAACCTCAAAACAAAGCATATTGAATCCCAGAGATTTTGTGATGGATACAGCTTAGAATCTTAGAATGGTTTGTTTTGGAAGGTGTCCCTCTCTCTGTCTCTCACCTGTGGAGGCATTTTGGATAGCTTTTGGACAGTTTAGATTAAATATCAAATTTAAGATAGCTAAAATTAGATCAGGCAAATGTGGATGGGGGTTGTATGTTATTATATCTTACAGGAGGCTGAAAAATCATTCCTAATAAACTTACATGATGGTTTCTAGTGATGGCAAATGGTTACATGGTTAAGTAGTTTCCAATGTCAGCTGGAGTAGGACTGACTTGAAGCCTTGCTCTTCTTGGAAACAGGCACATACCTCAGCCTCAGTTTAACCCTGGTGTATTATTCCAGTTATTTCTCTGTTAATTTCCTCCTCAGTATTTACTTTAAAGCAAAACTTCGATACAAAATCCTCCTTTTTTAGGATTCATTAGTTGAATACAATAGGAGAACCTTGTCCAGCAAAGCAAAGGTGGCTGCAAGGAGAGCTCTGATCACGTTCTAGCATGCCAAGTTGAGATTTTGGCTGGCACTAACTAGCATTGCAACATTTATTAATTCATTACTTGGGAAATTGTCTCACCCAATTTCTTCAGGCTGCACCTCACTCATTGCTACACGTTTGGAGAATAAGTTAAAGATGCCTCATGTTATTTCAAAGTCTTAGTCACTGTTGTTTGGGTGTGGGCACTCCTTAACTTGGGGTTCAGAAATTGAAAATAAATGAGAGGTGGAGGTACAGAAACTATTCTCATCAAAACCAGAGGGAAATGAAGAAGCAGAAAGATGAACCCTCAAGTAATTAAAAAATAAAATAAAAGAATGAAGCTGTCTCCTTAGCTGAGAAGGTATAAAAGAATCTATGCTGGATACTGGAAATCCTGAATAAGTGATATTCTGGGAGACCACTCCAGGAATATCCTGTGTTACCGAAATATAGAGCACTACAGTGCATGTGCTATCTGGAGAACATCATATCCGATAATCTCATATGCATCAGTTTTCTGGCATTCTTTCCAATACCTAAAAATGCCAATGGAAAATAAGTAGGCAATTTAGTAAGGCAGACTAAGCCTTCAAATTGATGCACACAATTTCATTTTTCTGATGTTTTTCTGGCGTCTTCTTTTACCAGAGTCCTAAAGATCTGGGCATATTTTATCCAAACAACTACTTCTTTCTGAATGTCTGCAAGCATTTTTAGGGTTCACAGTCTAGACTTACAAATGGCAAAATCTTAACTTAGGACAGATAAAGAGGAAATTCTTCCCTGTGAGGGTGATGAGGCACTGGCACATGTTGCCCAGAGTAGCTGTGGATGTGAACATGTAAAAGTGCCACATGGACAGATATGAACAAGATCCACTGAAAGAGTTTCAAATCCTATCCCCTCATCTGTAAGTTCAAGTCCTCCTTTGTCTCTTCCCTGAGTTTTAGACTTCAGAAAACTGAGATTCCTTACTGTTATCACAATTATGAGACTCGGTAAAAAAATAGCCAAGGAAAACTTAATAGTCTGTATTACAGAATATCAGTATAGCATCTTGTTCTCAGCTCTACATTGTCTCTAATGTTTAATGAACCTTTATGGTTTTTTTAAATGTGATTTTGCAATATCAATAAAATTTTGTGAGTCTGCTAGCAAAATAAATTGAGCATGCGCAGTAATCTAAAACTAAAAACAACCTTAACAGGTTAAAACATAAGAATAACTAAACTGGCTTTAGACAAACAATGGAGAATGTAAATTGCAAATCTAGACTTAGTCTAAGCTAGTCCATATTAAAAATAAATTGAAAAACATTGCAGACATTGTTAATTTAGCATGAAGGCAAAAACATTGCTGAAAGATTACTGTAATGGAGTATAGTTAATTCCATTCAATTCTTTTTCATGGTTCTTAAGGATAGGTCAGAATAAATATTAAATCCACAGGAGATTTATTGCTTCCTTGGAAAATCAATGTGCCGTGAATCAACATTAACATGAACTTTGGACATTCTGTGTGTTTTCTTTCCTGGGAAATTTTTGGTAAGCGTGGCTGAATCCATGGATATTCTCACCACGACTCATGAAAAACTGTATGCAGCATCATGCCAGCTAACTGTGATTAATACATGGATTTAGCTGGGTTTGAGGCTGGTGAGATCTGAGAACATTCTTAAGGAAGGTGGAGAATCGAGAGCTAAGCCTTGAACGCAACTGAGCTCGGTTAAAACTTACTTGAAGTCACGGTCAACATTGTGCAAGTGACTCAGACTTCACCAACATGTTAAACACAGCCAACATTTGTAATGGATACCGCCCCACCTGCCCAGCCTTTGCTAATATGGCACATAATTATATGTCATCAATATTACCAGCCTCCTTTTCTGGTATCACCTTTTCCATCTACTCTGTCTGTTGCCATCACTGATTAAAATTTTGCTTAGCTGCTATTGGAATGTAGGCTGGGTTTGTGTTCAACTCCCCAGCACTTTGTACAAGGTTGGCATACACTGGCAACCTGTTTGGACCAAAAGTCAGGAATCTGGGCCAATATCTCATCTTGAGTGCGATCTGCCTAACTGAAGTGTGCTATTTAAATAAAATTTGATTTTGCTTTTGTTTGGTTGTTGGGTTTTTTGCCCTGCAAAATCTTCTGTCAGAGGTCAGTTCAGCACAAAGCTGATGTTATTCAGCTTTAGATTTAGACACCTAAGTTTTGAGGTATAATTACATGAATATAGACTTGACTCAGTTGCCCACACAGATATTTAGTGCCGCTTGAGAAACCATGACATATCTGATATACTTGTAGACCTTGCATATTTTACTTGGTATTTATAAGAGACCCTCAGGCCCTTTCTGACCCTTCCTGCTGCCCCAGGATATCACAAATGCCAGAAAGAGCCCATGGTTAGGAAGGTGGACCACACACATTTGGTCAGTTGAATCTCTCATATGAACAAAAATAGGAGTTTAAACACCAACTGATATAGGCACTTGAATGGGGACACCTAATTTGGGTAAGGGAGCCTGGAGTCAAGATATTCTTCACCTGGGCTGGTTTATGTTACTTAAATAAAAAATAGACCCTGGCACTTTCCTGCCCCTCTGCCTTCCCCATCTTTTCCTAGTCCATACAGCCTCCATCCCTGCTCCTACACCACAAGGCTGGACACCTTTGCAGACCTTGGGCAAGGCTGATGTAGCCCACAGGCTTTTTGATCCTGCTGCAGGTGAGAGCTCTGCAAATTGTCTCCAGTGGGAAGAGGTTGGATCTTTGATTCTTCTTACCAGAGATAACGCACTGAAACCCAGCATGCCTGATGAGATTCCTGAAATTATCTCACTGTTGTATCTTGTTATACAGAAATGAATCATGTTTAGGAACAGATTTACTTGCAGGTGAAGCGAATAAGCAGGAAAGGGGAACTGTGAGATATTTAGCTCTTCTAAGTGACATCTCTTACTCCACCACCAGGACATTTGCTAACACTCGTGTTCCTAATCCAGTGCAGCTCCAAACTTTCAGTTGCCCTCACACAGCCACAGGGAGCTAGGGAAAAACTTCTAATACAACAAATGCAAAGGATCTGTCAGGGGAGATGGAGTTTTCACCTTGGTCCCCCACCTGAAACCTTGGCCATCATTTTCTGCCTCCTGAAACTCTCCTCTTTCTATGTGTTTTAGTTTTTGATTGTGAAACTTGTCAAACTCAGGGTTAACAAACTGATTATGAAAGAGGTATTGGCGTGAATGGGAACTAAATAGAAACAGTTTCTATTTAAACTAGAATGGAATTGAAAAATACTTTGCTAAACTCTCTGGGGCAGGGTTTACCTCAACACTGAAATGAAAAGTCATACAGCAACTGGCCTTCAAGGTGTGTCCACATTGCAAGTAATGGTAAAAATAATACATACAATGATGCTGATGTTGCTGACAATATAATAATGATAATAGAAGGTACTGTTGCATTAATTGAGGAGACCTACTGCCTGAAAGTACAGAGCATGACATTCCAGTGTAATATTTATTTTTTAATATAATTCAACATTTTTATAATTACTAATGGCTTTTTGGTTATCCATCAGCACATGGTGGGTGGAAATAACTTGGGGTGTAACTGATGAAGCTAGTTGTTCTTTTTTGTTTTTTTTCTTTTCTTTTTTTCCTTGCTGAATTTCTTGATGCGTATGCTTTTCCACACAGATGGCACCTTTGGCAACAGCCTACCTGGCAGGATTTCAGGGCACCATTAATCTATCAAAGCAATGCTAATGAAGTTGGACTCTTAACAGTTTACTCACCATCTGCTTCTAACCGTCATCCTTCCCTGTGCTGTCCCTAATGCTCCTCTCGTGGAGGATGGGAACTCTGAACAGCACTGATTAATGTGTTTTATGGGTACAGCTACCGGCTCCACGCTTTTGCTGAAAAACACTGTTAAAAAGTCAAAGCCACAGATTTTGAAAAATTTTGCAGAAGCCAAAGATGAAGTTTTAAACCCTCAAAATAGCCAAATTTTTTCTGACCCTGTAGACACCTAGGTTTCCGTAAGTTTCTGGCTTTCCTTTAGACTAGATTACACAACAAAAGCTATTAAATTTGGACTAACATAGAATACCATATTTTGTTATTAACATGAAATATTTCTGAGTTTGTTGCAAGCCTGAAAAAAAAATGTTTGGGGCTTATTTGTCTAAAACATCTACCTATTTTTTCTAGTGATATTACTTGGTCTAAATAAAGCCACTGACTGTCCACAAACCTCACCTCACATTATATCTCCAGACCAAAAGAGTTACCACAGCCACCATTCTTCCAGTAAAACCCTCTTCTGCAACAGGCTCATGTTGCCAAGGTGTTCCACACCTATTCTCATTCCACTATGGACTGGATTTGCAAACTAGGTGGTTTCCCTGCCTATCTGGCTTGCAGGACCTAAGCCAGAAACATTCTCAGAGCACAGAGAAACTCATCCAAGAAAAGGAGATTTATAACCCTCTTGCTGACTCCTTTATATTCAAAATTCTCATGGCTTCACCTGGAGCAGGGCAGTCCCAGGTGCAAGTTTCTCTTTCTCCTGAGGGGGTTTGAAACCACATCTCTATTTCTCTACCTCCCAGGAGAATACCCTAACCACCAAGAGATGGTCCAGGAGATTGTGGGTCTCACAATCTCTTCCAGTAAATCTGTTCCACTTTAATTAAATATTTATTGTGCTTTTGAAAGAGATAATAACTCCAGACATAGGCAGAATGGGAAAACTTGGGTTTCTAATCCCATATCTAACAGATATGCTCAGCATATGCACTGGGTTTGTTAAACTAATTTTAGGAGTTGCATGCCTTATTTCATGAGTTTGCCCAGGGAGAGCATAGACTCCCTTTGAAGATTCATACAGAGGCAGCAGCCAAAATCAGACACTGCAGCAATGAGCAAAGTTCTAGTCTTTCTGCATCTCTAGTGGCTAATATATCACTACCTGAATTATTTGCTTTTAATTAGAAAAAGGAAATAATAACAACTCCCCAATGTCGTAATTGCAGACACACAGTGATTTAATAATAACAATTGCTGCAAACATGTGGGCTAAGCAACTTAGGGCAGTGAGTAAAACCATCAATTATAACTGCTGCAACATTTATAAGACTAGCCAATGACAGTGACATTATAATTTACGTGATTATCAATAAAATTATGAGAAAAATGGTAAAATGCTGAGCCTAACTTACTGTCACCATCAAAACAGAGGAAAGCAAGGGCTTGGCCATGGATAGTAGAAAAGTTTGGGGCACCAAAAAAATGCTTATAATGAAAAATAGACCAGGAAAAAAGAAGATAAACAAACATGAGGGATGTGATAGAGATCATGAAATTGGTTGTTCGCAATTACCCCGTTTCATATTACAAGAATAATGAAGCATCCTATGGAATGGGATGGCAAGACATGGAGAGAGGATAAAGGGGAAGACATTTTTGCACAATAGATAATTGACCTGTGGAACTGATTGCCACATGATAGCTGCAAGTCCAAGAGCTTAGCAGGTTTTAAAAAGGATTAAACATGTATAGGGATAATTAGTTCATCCATTATTAAACAAGATAAGTTTTATTAGTCACTATTTATATTAAACAAGATAAAGACCTTGTAGGAAACTTTAATTCTTACCCAGTGAGAAATTCCTGAATATCAACTTGCAATGGAATTTTGAAAAAAAATATTTTTCTACCCTATTTCATGGGAAATTTTGAATTTTAGTTTCAAAAAAGCCAGCATACCTCTGCTTAACATAATTAACAAATAATGTGATTTCATCTTGTCTTAAAGATGGATTAGCACTGACATGTCCTGGCTAATAATTGGTATCTGCACTGAAGTAACTCCTGTAAGATGAAACAGATACCAAGGTTTTTCTGTAGAAAAGCAAGGACAGCTCAAATATCTTTTCAAAGTGTTCCCAACTGAGATTAATTTAGTTTCTAGAAGGCATTTCTACACAAAGAAAATCACATCCTATATACTTTTGGGTAATTGGATACCTTGCATTCTAGAGTGACAGTGCTCACCTGAGGACTGCACCTATGTGCAATCAACCACTTTTCTTTGTCATTCATTCTGAAAATATTCCTTTTTCTTGGCTCAGGTTCTATCATATGCCGGAATTTACCAGAAGCATCTGCAGGAAGGTATTTCTCCTTAGCATTCCAGTCAGTGGAGAGAGTGGCTACATCCAGATCGTGGTTTCAAGAATCATGGGACCACACAGACACTTAGGCTAGAAGGGACTTTTGGAGGTCATCAAGTCTCAGCAGAGCTTGCAGTGAAATTAGACCAGGCTTTGAAGGGCTTTTAAACTTCTGAATCACTCTATAGAAGTATCTCTCTTCCTACAGAAAATTCTGGTGACAACAGAAGGAATCCAGAAGAAGCCTAAATTACCAGCTCGATGCAATTGGGGTAAATCCAGGCCATTCTCAGATTTTTGCCATCTCTCCCTTATGTTGTATCCTTTCCACACTCCTTGCTCACCCATCCAAATGTGTCGTTGACCCCTAAATGGGCATTTCCTAACAGCTACAACAAAAGAAGAGCTGTGTCCTGAAATGACTGCTCTATTCCTTTCTGGCTCTATTCCCTGATAACTTTACAAATAGATTCAGCTCATTCCTGAAATACATCTTGTCCCTTGTACTTCTTTTCTCTCTCCCTCTTACTCACCTGATCACCTTTCCCTCCCTTTATCTTACACAGCCTATTGCTCATAACTCAGGCTAAAACAGGTTTGGAAGCAACCTGTACCAAAGAATGTTCCTTAAAAGAAGTAAGCTATAGTTGAGGAACCATATTTTCTTTGGGTCTTTTCCTACTAAACTAATACTTCTTTCCACAATTTTTCACCTTGGTAATACCTTGCTTAGAGTTCTGTGTTGAAGTGGTTAGGTCAGTACTCTGCTTAAATCTAACACAGGTATCTCAACACTCTGCTTGCAAATGAAGTGGAGAAATACCTTACACCCAGCTCTTGATGGCAATCTTGTCAACCATTAATGTAAAAGAAACCAGAATCCTGTTCCAAGAATTCATGAGATTGACATCAAATTGTTTCCTTCATTTGGCTTTTGATTATTGTGCCCTTAGGGTTATTCAGGTACAGGCACATCATCAAACTTCATTTCATTTGTCCTGTATTAATAATTTTTTTACAGTAGACAAGTATGCCATGGATTATTGGAGCACTGCATGTTTTTGAATGTATTTATCTTCACATCACTCTTATGAGGAAATCAAGTACACTCATTCCCATTTCACAGATTACAAACTGAAGCATAGAAAGGAAAAAACAACTAGCTGAACAATTGTGTCCATGGCAGAGCAAGGACTCCAAAAGCCAAACCCACCCTTCACTTCAGGGATTCATTTCTACTGTACTGAAATCCGAGGTCATTTCATAATCACATGCTTCTAGGAGCTGAGACAAAGCACAGACTATAACAAAAATTCCCCTGAAAACCCAAGAATTTAGGTTTCTGTAGGTTTCTAGGTCACTATAGACTGGGACACTTCAATTTTCTTTTTGGTCCAGCTCAGTATTTCCTTTTAAGAACCAGACGCTCCATATCTGTTCCCAGGATATCAACAACAAAAGGTAGATGTTGCTCTAAAAAATAGCTGCATACCTCAAAGTGTCACCTTTCCCCCAATTCTTAGTCTGACAGCTCATTTTCACAGAGAAGTTCCTCTTGTTCATTCTTATTTCTTTATCCCAAACAACCTCATCACCCACCTCATTCCCAGTGCTCTTTTTTCCCCATTCCACTTCTTTTCTTTATCCCCCTCCCTGCCCCATAAATAATTTTGTTGTACTTGTAAGGTTTTGTTTTTAAACCCACTGCTGTGGGTTATTCCCACAAGCCCTGGAAAAATCAGTCCTACATTACAGGATGTGTGAACAAACTGGCCAGGTTACAGAGCAGCAGCTCTAGGTTAAGTCACAATGTGTTCCCAAAACACCTGTTAGAGCTCTCCAAAACATTTCACTTGCAACAACTTGCTGCAACACATAGAGACATTTCCAGAAACATGTTCACCTGGGAACTTCCTGGTGCTGGTGCTGTGGCTTGTCTAAATAATACCCAGCTCTCTGCAATGCTAAACTTTATCTCTGAATGTTTCAACAATGATGTCCAATACTAAAAAAAAAAAATAAAAAAATAAAAAAAAAAATAGACTAAAAAGGCTGGATTCTGTCTTTTAATTTATTTTTTACTATAGATGGACTGTGGATAGGTGGGTTAATCTGGAGGTATCTCCAGGCAGTTGGTAATACCAATTTAACATGGCTCTGTCTGCATTTTATCTCTGCTGAGATGCTAAATTAAACATGCATTTAAAAATAATGGCATCTGAACAGGGTGTCTCATTCTATTTTAGCCGGCTGCAGTATTTTGTTATGTTTGCATGTTACTCTGTAAATGTTTGTGTTCCTTATCCTGATTACAGATGCAATTTTACAGCCTGTTTATTGATTTTAAAACTTTAGAATACCATTGACATCAGCCATAAGGAACCTCATTTGTCTGGCAGGAGATTGCAGAAGGAATTTTAGACCTGATTAATTTGGTCTTGTGTCGCTTTTCCACTTGAACTTGTAATAGGAAGGCTACATATTCATTGTATTCTCTGTATTTGTAAAAAGCCAATGCATCACATTGGTGTATTTAAACATGTGCAAGATTTTTTTCCTTTCTTATTCATTTTAGTTATCTTGTATAAACAGTTTGAAATAAATAAGTGTACACATGAAAATAGATAAGAATTCACAAGGTTCTGTTAAAGAAACACACACAACTAAATATGTACTGAATTTCTCCCTGTAAATAACAAGTCTAAATAATAGTGCATTTTTCATATTCAGTCGTGACCACAGGAGTTAAATCACTTTAAATTTTGCCTGAGTAAAGAGTTCATGATCTGACCTAAGAATTAGCATAATATTTAGCACTAACAGCACAAAAAAAAAAAAAAAAAAAAAAAAAAAAAAAAAAAAAAAAACATTAAAGGAACCNAAAAAAAAAAGACTACTTCAAGGACACCACTCAGGCTGGAGTCTAAGCCAAGAATAACAACTGATTTAGACCTCACAACAATCCTGTGGACTAAGAATCATCCCACTTTAAGAGAAGAAAGACAAAACCCCACAGTTAAAAACTCCCTTACCCCACACCTACAAATTCATTGTTACCATTGAATGAATGAAGAGTTCACAAATTCTTTACAGGAGCCACAAAAGCAGCAAACAGCACATCATGCCCAAGGATATTGGTCCAATGTTAAATTGTCATTGCAGGGTATTTGATACAGTAAGTGACAAATACTTATCTGGAAAACTCTTATGCTGTTTTAAGCACATTATTCTCCAAACCACAGCCTGGACTGCAAGAATATTATAGGTAAATAAAGCTGGAAATTCATGGGGTCAAGGGGTGGTTGTGAGGTGCAAGATCCCTTGGCTACCTGATGCTAGACAAGTTCTCCTGTGGCTGAATACATCTTTCTTCTTAGTTCAGTGCTTATGCCCTGGAAACCCCATTACTGGAAAAATATGAGGGACTGTATCTTTTTCCAACTTTTCTTAGACAAAACTGACTGGTTTTTAAAGGACTTCATATTCACCCTAGACAAGATGTCCAACTGGACTTGTCCAGGGCCAGGGAAAAAAAAAGTACATCATTTCAAGACTGAATGCTATTAAATGATTGACAATATTTTCAATTAGCATTACCTAGAAATTTTTTAGAATTTTTATATTAAAACTGACTGATATGTTAGTCATTATGAAGAGAAATAAATCTTTTCTGAAGAGAAGAAAACAGGGAAGATTAAAATTATTTCAGAAGCTGAATTTATTGTAGAAATTACTGTAGAACTTAAAAAAAAAAAAATCCCCTTTTATCTGAGAGTAATCATAATTTATGCAATATCGTTCCAGAATTCAGTCTGAAATAGAATAGTATTTCTAAGAAAAATTAAAATTTTCTCTATTACTCTGTAAACTGAGTGTGTTACCTTTGATTACAGCAAAGAGGTAGGATTCCACCTTAGCATGGTCTTACAAAACTGAAAATCACTCTGTTGAGCAGCAGTCCAATGTGCCTGGTTTTCAAAGATGAGATGACCCACACTTTGGCCATTTTAGGATATGTTTTGAAAATCATCTTATGGGACAAAATCCTTACCTAGTGAGCCTTCAATAAAGTCCAGCTGGAGACCAAAAGGCTGAAGTGGTCAGCTCTGTGCAAAGAGAGTTCACAGACTGAGGAACTCTTCTGCTCTCCACTCTGCTCTCCAACGCCCAAGTGTGCAACCTGATACAGCAGCAAATACAGCCCTGTACATTGATTTTCTGTTGCTTTCTTAATTGGCAGCTTTAACAAAGGTTATCATGTGAAAACTCAGGGGTAGTTGGAAGCCAATATTCTCATTTTGTAAACAATTTCTGTTTCTGGAGAGATTCGCATATCAACTTCACCTTGAGCAAAGAAGATCCATTTGAGTAATCTCAGAAAATCATCAAGCTGTAAACAAGGGTCAGTGAGGTGTTACCAAGCAAAACAGGAAAAAAAATATTTAAAAGGGAAGGGCAGAGTGCCACAGAGACTGATAGGAAAGAATAAAATGGTAAATAGTGGGGAGAAATATATCCTAGTGCTGAACACTAAGCTGAAAGCTCTCTTGCATAAACACTGAGCAGAGTAGAACAGTAAGCAGAGGAATCCTCCATAATTTGTAGTATTTCTATGAGCCCAGATAAAGGTCTACACCAGCAAAAAGATGAAAAATTCTGGTTAAGGTCACGTGGGCAAAAACAGATCAAAGTCAAAAGGGGTCCAATGGCTATGATATCTTCATCTTTGGATAGAGTCAAAGCCTGACTGGACACAGTCCTCAGCAACCTGCTCTGAGCATGAAGTTGAATGGGAGATTTCCAGAGGTTCTGTCCAGTCTCAACCATCTTGGGCTTCTGTGATTGACCAGATAACTCGACATGTGCTACTTTTGTTTTGTTTCCCATCAAGACCAATCTCTCCACACTGACGACCTGCATTCCCTTTGGACAGGGATGTCCATCTGCCTTTAATTGTGCTGCCAGGAGGGGTGAATTTCCTTTGAAAGTCCAGTGGCTCTGGCAGCACTTATGTAGATGCACATTTTTCATGAATATAGGCTCTGGAATTCGATGAAGATATTCTAGAGGCAAGCTTGGCTTCATTCTGCCCTGGAAATGGTATAAGTGACACCAGTAGATAAGTATCAGCCCTGGCATATTTTCAAACAGTCTGATAGTGATAATAAGAATGTAGTATAACCCAAACCTCCTGGTATAACTTTGCTGAAATCAATGAGATACATATAATACAGACACAATCCTGTGAGGAGGAGCTTCAAATCTGTCATGTAACTTAACATTCCTGACCCCAGTTATCAAAAGAAACAGGTCCCTTTTCCGAGAGCTTCACAGGTAGAGCTTCCCCATCACAATCACAGAGGGTGTTTCACTGAAGATGATGTTGGACATTATCCACCAAAATTCTCACAGTCTGTAATCATGATTCAGATTTCAAATGAGACACAAAATAATGTTGTTGTCACCATGTATTTGCTGTAGTGGTATTCAAACATCAGATACTTTCAAAAAGGAGATACTGCTACATTCCACATGATGGCAGGAGATCTGTTTTTCTTACTGCAAAACCAGAGCTTGCAGTTTAAGATTGTCCTATTACATATAGCAAGATAAGCAATCTCCCATATTCTCCAAGCTGTTTTATAATAATGTGTTCTCAAGACATACTCAAAAGGGAGAATTCTTCTTTGTATAAAAAAAAAAAAAAAAACAAACTAAACATGCTGAAATAGTTTTGCAAAGTTTACCTGAATGATTAAATAAGTGCTTTGTAAAATAATACATACAAGTCAACTGGTATTTCTGGGCAAATTTACAATGCTTACCTTGTTTTTGTTGTACATAATTAGGTTAACTCACTATAGGATTTTCTATATAGTGTTCTTTGTGCTGTCCTTGTTTTTATTAAGGAAGAGGAACTTTCAGGAGCAATTTAGTAAAACTGATTTTAGATTTTTTTAATAAAAGAATTTTCTGCTTATTTTTTTTGACTGAAGAAATGCTAGAAACACTAGGATTACTTTTTCCTGGAGGTTGATGGGCTTTAGTATGACTTTCCTGGAGTGCTTTTGGAGCCCTTTAATTAAAACATCGAACATGGGGTTTTGTTATAAATATATAACAAAAATGTTCAAGTGTTTGGTGGGCAGTGGAATGCCAAGAAATATTCTTTAAAACATTAATTTAAAGTGTTTACCCTTCACTTTCTTGAGTTGGATTATGTTATTTTTTATTCTCTACTAGCCATCTGCTATTTACATATATGAAAAATAAAGACAGAATCAAAACCAAAATTTTATATTTAACAACACGCTTCATTGTTTGCTCATATATTGTAACAAACAAAGCAGGAAAAAATCTCACATGATTTCTTGTTTTTCTCTCTTATGCAGCTCATCTTTAAGCAATATACATGAGTCATTAAATAATTATACCAGAGTATGTTCTGCTAAAAAAGTGCACCAGGTCCATCCTGTGTTTTTCTCTACCAGGGAATGCCCAATTCTTTTGGCACATTCCTCTTTATTAGCTTGATTTTAGGGCCAGAAAACCATCATAATAGGATATCTTGATATCACTTCATGCTCCCATTACCTGTTTTTTACAAGAGCAGTTAATGAGACAACAAAATCAGATAATGGGCAGCCATGGGCAGAAGTTATTTAGACACTAAAGACGCTGAAGAGACAGGTTAAATACATAATTCCATCATTTTAATGAATGAAATCAATTTTCATGGACTTTTTTTCTGCTTCAAATATCACCCCCATCCGTGGCTGGGCTGAAGCTGTGGGTGCAGCAGACGCAGTGGTGGTTCCAGAGCTCCTCCTGATGCAATGAGGGGGAGGAGCAAGTTTTCAGCAAGTGAAACACCCAGAATCAGTGTCAGCAGCAGTTTGGACAGGGTGACATCCCCCAGCAGGCAGAGGAGGCCAGGAGACAGAGCCTGGCCTGGGAACTCTGCTTGGCTCTGTGTTGGTCAGGAGCTGCACAGTGGTCACTCCGCCCCTTTGGTATCCCCAGCTTTTAGGCTATGGAAATGCAGAGAGCTCTGGGGATTATTTGGTGCTTGGGAAAACATGGAGCCAATATTCTTAAAATTTACCTTTAAGGGCTCTAAATCTATCCTCTCAAATCCAACAAAAGAGGAGATATTCCCCTTTGGTTTTACAACGCAGCCAGCAGAGAGTGAAGCACGCTGCTTAAAGTATAAGTCCATCAAAGGCTGGCACCTCCTTGCTTAATAAACCTTTCTCTTTGTGTATTTGACTCATATTTGATCATTTTAACTGCATTTGAGTACTGTTAGCTCTGGGGAGACAACTCAGCTTTTGGCTCAGAGATCAGGAGCGGAACTGTAGGATAATTTTCAATTATAATATCTCTCGTATTGATGATGAATGATACTCAAGAAAGAAAACAAAAACCTGAGCATGATAGCATAGTTTTAACTTGTAACCTGAACAGATGCGGTCTGTGAACTTTGAGACTTAATAGCAATGGAATGCCACATTATTATTTTCCAATACCTTCTGAAGAAGAATTTCCCTGAATGAGTGCTGATGACAATTTAGAAAAATATTTTTGGCCTAATCAGTGCCTAAAATGCAGTATCAGCCAGCCAAGCACATTCACTTTGCAGCTCTTTCTTGTTTGGTGCTCTGTGGCTTTCTTTCAGCACATCTTTTAATTTGGGAGAAGAAACTATTATTTTCATAATAGGTTCTAGTCTGTTTCATGTCCCTTCACTCAGGAACTACTACAAAATTTCTGCGAGTAACTTGTAAGCACTTGAAGGAAATTTTTAATTTTGAACTCCTTTTATCCCCTCATCTCCTTTGTTTACATATATCTTTACTTGATTTTGCTTTTGAAAAATACAACTGAAAAACTCCTCAGCAAAAGCCCCTAAATTTTGAGCAAAAATGCTCCCGGCTATGTCCCTTTAGTAAAATTGAGGGTGAATTTTGGAGAAACTGGAGCAGCTGTTCCTTTTTTCAGGACAAATGTGATCTGGAAAATCCACAAATCAAAATGCTTATCTTGTGTTGGTGCCAGCACAAAACGCATGACTCCTTGGTAGATGAATGTCTACTGTAGGATGCATTATTAGTCTATTTAGCCTCATGTGCTGTGCTGACCTACTTTAACTTATTCTTCATAATGCACAGCACTGAAGCCATATCGACTCACATACTCATTTCTCATGTACAATGAGGCATTAATAATACATTGGACTTTTTTTCCTCCAAAGCAAAGATATGGTTAAATCAAATGGATCCTGATGTGAACATCAACAAATGAAACAGATTGGCCCTCGTACAAGCAAAATGATGTTTTATAGGGAAGGCATTTCATTCTGTTTCCCCTGACAGATGTTTCCTTAAATATGCTACTACTATTTTTATGCTGGGCAAGGTGAGGTTTCTGGTTTTGTTGGGTTTTACTATAACTTTTCATAGTAGTTTTTCATACCTGCAACTAGAAAGCAAACCAAAATAAAACAGAAAAATTGAGCATGTTTTAAAATGCATTGACAAATCCTTACAGAAAAACAGAACCTACAAAAATCCCTTGAAATAAATATTGTTAAAAGGTGCTGTGTGACAAACAGGAGCCGATTCTGAGACAGTAACAGAAAAAAAATCAACATCATTTATGTAAAATTGCTAATTTACTCCAAGGAGCTTTTTACCTCTTGAGCATAATGAGACTAAATTCCTGATGAGGGAAACCAAATAAGAGAAAAATGAATATCATTGTAATTTTTTCTTTGTATTTATGGCAAATTAGAGGACAAATATTTTTCTACAAACAAATCTTGTAAGTGAACTTGCTTATTTGGTTGAATCATTTTAAAAAGTTCCCTGTCCCTTGCTATATTGTTTTTCACTCTTTTTTTTATTTTCTAGGGTGAACCAACAGATTCTGGTCAATGACTGGACAGACTGCAGTGCTGAAATGAAAGAACTCAGTTGCCTTCTACTTTTCTTCTGTATCAGGGTAACTTGCATCTAAAAAGCAACAACAATACAAGCCATAAGTCCCTGGACATACAAAACTAAACTCAGACATTTAAAATAGAACATTTAACTTATTATTTTTTGATTTTTAAGCAGGCTGTGGTTGTTTTGAAGACATACACTGAAAATGTCAGTAGCTGCTCTTCTTGCACTATGAAAGTCAGATGTAAGAAGCTCTGTTAGCATCCTTAACTCCTATATTTTTTATTATTTTTATAATTTTTAAGCACAATTCACTCGGGTAAAAGAAGAATGGTATACTAGTTTCAAATAAGGGAGCTTGGGATAAGAATTAACTCAGATAATCTAAGTTTATATTGACATATTTTAAAAGACTGATTGCTTTATATAATTAATTAAAGGGTTCGACAGTTCTGCTGTACCAAAATAATTAACAAGCTCTGTTAAGTGCTAATAATTTGGCCTTTTTTAATAAATGAAACATTCTCCAACTTTTCAGCTTTAAGCTTTGGATAATACTTCAATTTGCTGTAGAGTTTCAAGAAAATTAGCTAATTAGTTTCTCAGAGATCTAATCAGTTGGATATTGGCCTTCAAAAATGTTTGTACATGTACTATCATGACTTTTAAATCTCCATCAGTTTTAAAAGCCATCAGTAGCAGAAAATAATTTCTTTTTTCAAATACCAGAATTAGTTGTTCTTACTGAAATATGGGAATATTTTGTAAATATGCAACCAGGAAACAATATTTCTAATATTATGTGAATATAAACTTCTCAAAGGGAAAAGACTTTGACAGTATTCTCCAGTATAGTATTGAGAAATGTTCTGAATGTTTAAAAAAGACTTTTTTTTTTGTTAAACTAGTCTTTCAGTATTTTCCTGCACTGATATTTAAGTGCATAAAAAACAGAATTTGGATGATTTGCAGGAACTTCCAAAGGATAGGACAAGGTCTTTATCAATTATACTTTATTTGATAAGACTGTGCCTCCGATTTAAATGCCCAGTTGCTGAAGTAATGGCACAAAAACCTTGAGGCACCTGTGACTGCCCATCCTTGCTCAGAGTATCCAATGAGTCAGATGAGTGTCCACTCTCTGATTCACTCAGGAGAAAACACTCAGGAGTTGGAAGTCTCCTTGAGATTCCATGCCCTTCTTCTGGTACCCCTCAGTGAATCCAAAAGTCAATAAAATGTGTGAATGTTCCTGAGTCCCAAGGAAGGTCTGTCTTGGGGGACTTATACCTGCCTGGGGGACTGGGATGGTCCCAATGGAAACAGGAGAAGCTGTTAAAGGGCAGGAGAGGTGGGTTACATGAGGACTTCAATCATCTTTTAGCCTCCAAGGAAAATCGTGCCTGGCTCTACATTAATCGTGGGGCATAAAAATACTACCTGTAGGATGCTTCTACCTGCACATGCTCACAGGAATGTGCTATTATAGAAAGCACCTCTCCCTAATGTCATGTGAAAAATATTTGAAATTCTGTGGGGGGGAGGCAGGAAGGAGGCTGCGTTTTATTCTGCAACAGAAGTGTTCAGTTTCTGTCTCTTTTCCAAAAAGCAATTGAAAGGCTTGAATCTATTCTGGGTTTAGAAAGCTGTGTGATTCAGAGCAGGGACTCAAAACCATCTTCCCAGTCTATGGCTGTGAACAGCATGTGATCAACATTGTCTTCGGCCTACTCCATCTTCCCTTAGTCTAATAATTCCTTAGGCAAAAATAACTCCTTGGGGAAAAAAATAAAGCATTCACATGAGTTGGCACTTTTTGCACTGCAAAATATCCTACTGGAAAAATTCCTAAGCAGCTCCCTCTGTAGATGTTCATGCTATCAGTGCGTGGATATAGTTTATTTCATTGTACCATTATTGACATTGACAAAGACTTTTTTTATCTCTAGCTTCTAAAGATCAAGCAGACATCAACAAAGTTTCTCTCCAACAAGGCATGCTAGCACATGATGAAGTTATTTTGCACATTGAGAGTTCATTAAAGGTGCTGTTCCAAGAAAGATACATAGCCAGGGTTTTACCAGCTAATACATTACCTTGGATATTTTACTTATTGTACATTAAATTTGGAATTGCTGCATAAATTGTGAGGACTTGTTTTCATAAGATTCAAGCACTAAGGTTTGCACTCTTGTTCACTGTTTCTAGAAAACAATATCTCCAGGTCACTCTGTGTTACAGGATCTCACAGTCTCAATATTCTTCGAGATCAATATAATCTTTACCTTTCCCATCATCATGTGCAGTAGCAAACACAGGATTTGCTGACCTGGGTTTTCCCAAACCAAAGGGAATGGGGAAGGTATTGGGGAAGAAGAGTTTTAAGTATCAGGATCAGACCAATTTTTTTCCATTACCTGTAAATGGTGTACTAAGAATGGATTTAACTGGATGTGGGAAGGACCACATGGTTATTCCCACACCACATGTCCCGTGGCACTTGCAGTGCCTTGTTCCTCTCTCTCCAACAATCTGAACCTGAATTTGCATAGTCTTCTAATACAAAACCTAAAAAAATAAAATACTGACATTGAAAGAACCATCCACACTTTCAGTGCTTTAACATAACTACTGTGAGTTCTACCTACAGCTCAATCTCATAATGATCAGGCAAATCTTCCAGTTTAATGACTAAATTCATTTTTGCTTCCTTGAACTAAATGCACAGTTATTAAAGCCAGAAGGATCACTGGCAGTTTCTCCCAGCTTTCACTGTAAGCTCAAAATGGCATTCTCATCACAGAATTAATTAATGTTCTTGATGCAAAGAGATAGAGAATAGATTTATGTTCCCCATGTTATTGAATAACTCCCACATGTAATATTGCTTTGGCATGTTTTATGTTCCCGGAGTTAAAGTGCACATCAATAGCTCAATGCATCGATAACCTGAGTGTCAGTGCAGCTATAAAACCTGATTCTCCTTGAATTTTGGAGTTTTCAGAACACCAGTCTCCTGGAAAGGGGTCCTTGCTGCTGGTGTGGAAGTGGCGCATAGATTAGAGAAGCTGAATTATATAAACCAGATTTTTTGGGGGTTTGTTTTCATTTTTTTGTTTTGTTTTGTTAGCCTAATTTCATCTTGCTGAAGACATGTCTTCAGAAGGATTAAAAATTACACTTTGCTTTCATTTTTCCACTGCTTGGAGGGTGTCCCCTCTTGGGTGAACCAGCCACTTCCAAAGTCAATTCTGGTCTTTATGGAGCTCAATGAGATGTCACTGCTTTTAAGATATAATAATATTAATTACTGGAAATTGCGTATAGAATAGAATCGTATAGAATAGAATAGAATAGAATAGAATAGAATAGAATAGAATAGAATAGAATAGAATAGTTGAAAAGGACCTACAATGAACATTGAGTCCAACTGCTGTTACATCCTCTGTTTTAGTTCAAAGGGCTAGAAAAAGGACGATGATTATTGCACAACCCCTCCGAGTGGGGTTTTTTTCACTACAGTGATAAATGCTTTGGGCAGCACAAAAAAGGCATGTGAAGGCATTTGGAGGTGCCAGATTTGTTGGGCTTTTGTCAAGGCATTACATAGGACAGATGGACGGGCTTGAATGTGGTTTTAACATTTCTCTCTTAATCTTACTTACAGCAATTTCATATTTACAGATTTAAAGTTAATTATTTCCTGTACTCTCTTTATTTCCTTCTTTCCATGCAAACTGGCAGATATTTTACCACTCAACAAGCTCTCAAATGGGCTTCATGCTTTTTCTGGAGAAAGAACAAAGACGTGAATGTGCATCTAGCTCTAGTTATATGGTGATATCATACCACCAGAATCTCCATTCAAATTTTTGAGCAAAATGAAGTAAAACTGGTGTGTCATCAAACTCAGTTCCACACTTAACCAGCCTGCTCTCCTGGTAAGATATGATCTAATATAATTTGAAAAGAGATAACATCATCTGGGAGGAAAGTTTGTGTCAATAAGCTTAGAAGGAGTTTTTATTGTCCTAGCAGCACATCATTTGAGTTATTTGATTTGTAAAATCAAATGGACTAAAGTATCAATTGTGGTTTTGTAGTGAAAAAAAAAAACAAAAAAATTTTAAAATACAGTATTTTCCAAGTAGTAAACTTTACAGTGGTAAGGCTATACTAATATCACCTTTTTTACACCTGAGATACTGAAGAATAGAAAATATAATATGATTCATTTCAGCAGATTTCAGGCATTCCAATGCATTTTTGAGATCTTTAACTGGACCTTTCTGCTCTGGCCCTCTTTGCAGTTAGGGGAGAAAAACAGGCACTTTCTAGGCATGCTTCTTATGACCTAATTGAGAGGAATGTTTGAGAATGAGATAAATAGTTCTGGGCTTCACAGGATAGATCAGCCAGATTTCCCCTGATTGTAAAGAAAAACTGGATTGACTTTCATGGATGTAGGTACGTCTCTTATCAACATACATCTTTGTTCAGATGCATCCTACCCTTTTTGAGAGACAATTCAGGAAGTCTGTGATGGAACAGCATTTCTCCAGGGTGAATATCATGACCACCTCTCAGAAACCTGAAAATCAGGTTCTGCCAAATGTAATGCTGGTATAACTCTCCCTCCATACCTCCAAGCCTTTATCCCAAGCAATCCTACTTATCATATGGCCTTCAGCTGAGTTGCTAAAAAAATAAATGTATGCTGGCCTGCACATTATTTGCTACCTAAGCAAAAGATGCTGCACCACTCTGTTGAACAATTAAAAGACCAACAGAGCCCATTGCCAGAGTCCTTATGCTAAAAGCTGAGGACAAAAAGAGTGTAAAAACAACTCCAGGTCATCTCAGATCCTTCCTCTGCATGAACTTAATCTCTGTTGGAATCAGCCTGACTCATTGTTATGCATTTAGTCCATGGTGTGCATGAAGCAACAGACAAGGGTGTCCAAGCTGTGGCTCTTGAGTCACAAGTGGCTCATCCATGACAGTTGTCACGTTGTGCCAGGTCAGTGTCATGGCTGAGGGACAATTTGCACCTTGGGCAGGAGTTAACAAGCTAAGCCAAATTCTTGGATGAGGGAGGAAGTCAGGCAGGGCTGCTAAGGCAGGATCCAGTCCCCATCCTTTGGGCAATGGTGTGAGTTTGACAAGACCGGCCTCTCTCCCTCGGCTGTGAAACATGGCCGGAATTCCCTCCATGCTTGCCACCCCGTGTTTCCTGCCTCTCTCCCCCTCACAGAGACTTTGGAAGGCTACTCACAAAATTGGGAAGGTAGGAGGAGAACAACGGTGTCCAAAGAACATGGATAATTGCTTATAATTAATACTGACAATTGCACAATCACATGTGAAAGAGTTACATTACACAATCTCTTACATAACACCTAATCTTAACCTAATTCTGCTCCACTGCATATGCCTTGTACTAAAATACTGTTGTCATTTAGAAGGAAGAATATCCCCATTTAAGTAAAATTTAAAAGTGGATGTTACAGCTCCTGAATTATTCAAGAATCTGATGAAAAAGCAACATTTGGGGTTTTACTGAGGTTTATTTTATTTAAGACATTTTTGCCATAATATCATTTGCTATCTTGACTCTTGGGAAACTGATGTAGATTATTAAATTGTGCCAGAAGTAATTTTGAATGGTTCTAAAAGGAGGCGAAAAATGAGCTTCTTAACAGAAAATGACAGTACATTTCCCCTTCCCTACTCTTTGATTTTCTTTTTCAACAGCATATTCCCAAATGGCTTAAAGGCATTTTATACTTCAACAGGCATTTTCCCAGTTTCAGCAGCCCCAAGGGTTATCCTTACTCTGTTAAGGAATGTACCTCATTTTTGAGTGTTTTCATGAGCCCCAAATTCTGTGTCCGTGAAATTTAACTGGATGTTTTAAAAAAGCTGAGAATCTCAAATACATATGCCTGGGTTGGATACTAGTTGCTGTTATTATTACTAGTATTGAGTGTAACTGTTAAAGTGCATTATTGCACACATTTCATGAGCATTCATCCTATAAGATCTGGAACCACTTGTCTCTTTCTAATGTGCATCGTGTTTTCTAATGGAAACCAAGGTCTGCTCTAACTTCTGGTGGCAAATTATCAAAGGTTATGAGGAAGAGAAAGAATTTCCTTAAGAAATTGCCCATATGCCTCACTAGAGAGGGAGCTGTTGAAACAGGTTTGTACACGGTCAGACTTGGCTGAACTTCTGCTGCGAAGTCAGTTTGTAACTGTGGTCTCTAGAATTTTACCCCAAGTCCTACAAAATGCAACTCCGAGGAATGCTAGGGCATTCTCCTGAAATGTCATGCAATATCCAACTTCTGCTCCAGAGTTTAGAGGAGGCAGCCAGAGGGGCACTGGGTTTCTGTAGCCCAGAACACAGCAAACAGTCCTTTTGATGCTCTTGTCATGGGACAACGAGCATGAAGGCTCGGGATAACAGTCTCTGTGTTTGTTAGGCTGGATGTTTATTGCTCTAACAAGTTAAACTTCTCCCTGGCTATCATTAGATATAATTTGTAGTGGAAGTGATAATAAGGTAGATCTTTGTGGCTGCAGCACCCTCTTCCTTACAGTTATTGAAAGATAACACTGTCCTCAGGTGACGCTGGAAAATTTAAGGAAGTACAAAAGCAAACAGGAATCTGTCTTGGAAAACAATCTGCTGATGATGATTGTGAATTGCACATTTATGAATTGTATGTTCCTGTAACATTATTTTTTTTCCTATTGCTATAGAACTTATTGCTGCAGGATGTTTTAAAGGCAAAAGAGATAAATTAATCAAATTAGCAGAATAGTTTATCAAAGTTACCACACATTATGCTCCAAACAGTTTCAGCTGACATGATGTAAATCACTGATTACCAAAGCATTAATTATTCTTATTGCTGGATATTGGACTCATGTTCCTGTGCTTTAAAACAGTACCATCATCTGAGAAGATGACAGCAAAAAGAAAGGGGTCCTACATACTGGAGAATAAGATCACGCATTCATAGAATCAAAGAATGGTTTGGTTTGGAATGGGATGTGAAAGATCCTCTTGTTACAACCCCCTGCCATGGTCAGGGACACCTTCCACTATCTCAGGTTACTGCAGAGCTCCATCCAACCTGGCCTTGGGCACTTCCAGGGGTGGACCAGCCACAGTTTCTCTGGGCACCCTGTGCCAGGGCCTCAACATCCTCACAAGGAAAAATTTCTTCCCAATCCAAACCCACTCTCTTTCAGTTTTAGTCTTCTTCTAGGGACAGTGCACCTCAAAAGCAATACAGCACCCTTCCATTTTTGGCTTGCATTTAAAAAAAGAGATGTGGACCCGGAATGCGAAAAGGTTTTTCTTGTGGAAAAGTAGTCTTATATGAAACGTGACAAGTGAATACTGCTCAGCTCTTTTCAGATGAGAGTGTGCTAAAGGACTACCAGGTCTTCAGAGTTCTGTGCTTGCCATCATCACTTCCATCATACTTATATGGCTGCAGATAAGCATCCTACAACATCTACCAGAGAACCCCACACTCTCCTGAGCTAAAATCTGGAGCAATAAGAATCCCTGTATCAATATTTTACCAGTGACAGAGTCATCATTGGAGGGCTGAAAATTATGCTGGACATTTCTTAGTTAAATATATGTTCCATGACTTATGTGAATATACGTTTATTTAGTTTCACTCTGTGAATCTGTGTCACTCAGTAACAGGAGTAACACAGGCTTTGGTTAAAAAAAAAAGCATTGGGACAGCAGCTATTAAAAGACACACGCACTATCTCTGTGCCTTGTAGATTTTTCTAACGTAAAGGCAAACTTCAATTAGCTCAGCACGATATTCAGATCAGAACTGCAGTAATGAAAGGATGACTCATTTTCCATTTCAGGGAGAGGGTAACAAAAAGAGTCTATAATCAGTGACGTAAGTTTGACTTGTTGATATACTGAGAAGGACTTTCATTCGAATTGTTTAGGTTTCAATCAGCTTTATTACTTTATTAATCAGACTAAATCGATGTTATTACCCTGCCTTTTTAATCACTGCTCTTCTCATGGTACCTGTTGACAGGGGCCATGCAGGAGGCAGAAAGGTGATAACTACAATAATTTTTTTTTCAGTCACAATGAGTCCTGAAATTATTCAAACCCTGTTGCCAAGCTCTGGAAATTTGAATTCCCAATTCTTGAAGAAACAGCCACTTTGTTTCACTGTTTTAGGGCTGTATGAGGACACTTTCTATCACTCTGAAGTTTACCCCATTTGGCAATAGAGTGATCATGCACGATTCTCTTCACACCAGTAGAGGAAAAGGGGGTATGTTGCAACTCTGATTTAAACCCAGAGCTTCCCTTTGTGGAGGCAAGCAGAAATATGCTCCTTTTCAGCATGCAGAAAAGCTCCTCTTGCACTGAGGTGCTTCACCTGCCACTTGTGATTAATTTCCCATTCTGCCCGATGTCTCACTGTGATTATTAATGATAATGCTTTGATGGATGAAGGGTGTCTGCTAAATACTTTATTGCCAAACAGGCAACAACGCTCTTGTTCAAACAGATACATGGTGGAGGGGACCAGTGCAACAGGCAGATGAGTCCATATCCTCTTGGGAAAGGGCTTGAATCCAGCTCATGCCAGGATATTTACCTCCCAGCAGATGACTTTGGTGGTACCTTTGGAATGGGCTACAAATTCCTCACAATAAGCAGGAATGACAACCATAAAAGAGCTCGTCTTCAAAGTCATCGTGTGTGGTAAAGTCCACGAAATATCAGACCAAGGAGACAGCTGATAGCCTTCCTCCCTTCCCTTCTTGAAACACTCCAGCATTGTTACCAGTGAATAGCTGACAGATGTTAATTTTCCCACCACAAGGCACTGGTGGGACCAGGCATTGCAATTTTATCTGTTGTTAACCAAGGTGAGGTCAGCCCTGGGCTGGAGGGAAGGGAGGGGAGAAAGCTAAAAGTGCTGACCTCATTTAACTACTTTGCAGAAAAAACAACAGGTGTCTACTTTCCAATCAGATTTTACACTAAGATCACTATCACACAATAAGTATATCATTACTAAAAAATAAAATGCACTTTAAAGGCTCCTATCCGAAAACTAATCAGTATCTTACTATTGCCTCTGCTTATCTCTGATGTTCATTATACTCTTATTTTTGCAGAAGAGCCTAGAAGCCTAACTGGGTCGTACTAAGGCATTTTACAAGATACACAAAGTAAACAAGGTACCATCTCCAAACAACTTGCAATCTAGAAGGCAAGATGCAACAGGTGGGTGAAGCAAAGAAGCAGGTGGGAGTGTAGAAATCATAATGACAGGATGTGTTAACACTTGTACAGTTCATAGATGATTCATCAAAATAGTTGAATTACAGCTGTCTTTCCTTTCTGTCACATAAGACAAATATTGGAATTAGCATTCAGGTTTTTTTATTCAGAAAAATATCCTGTACAGGTCAAGAGTGGATTGATTTAAATGAGGTCTAAGCCTGACCAAGGAACAATAAATTGAATAATTGCAATGGATAGGCAAGTCCATAAGACATATTTCCACAACTTCCTAATTCATCTGCCCTCATACAAGGATTCTCATGGCTGATTAATTATTCACAATGGGTTTGGTGAAGAGCTGTGCACTGATCCAAAGTAAGAAATTGAAACTCTGGTGAAAACACAAATCACAGCAACTCTTAGAGGAGAGGGAATCCAAGTGTCCATGTTTGAGTATCAGACATATCTCAATTTCATTAATTATTGCTGCTGATGAGACACGGAGGACACCAATTCAGTGTGACCAGGAAACAGAGAGAAGGATCTCAATGAATACAGAGCTCTAAAAATGGGGAAATAGCAGGAGAAGAGAAGGGAGCCTTGGCAACTGAAGGAGCTCTGAGACCGAAAGGATCCTGCCAAACCTTGAGAATGTGGAAGGAATCTGATAAGGGAATTGTGTTGATGTCAAAATATGACTCTGCAGAGAGAGAGAGCACATAAAGGAAACATTCACCTGAACACATAAAGGAAACATTTGGTAGTCTTACACCATGTTTTCTCATCACAGGGGAAGGAATAATCCAGTGCCTTCAGCTCCCTTCCCTCACCTGGGTAGGATGATCCTCATGCCAGTGCCTTTTGCAGGCACTGAGGAGAAGCAAATGCCTAAAGGCCAAAGTTGCCCTGTTTATTTAACCCTAACTGCAGAGTGCCACTCACCACATCTTAGTGCAGTTAATCCATTAATGTTGTAGAGCCTTTGTTGCTCAAAGTCCATGAATCAAGAGGTAAAAGGATCTGAAATAAATTTCCCTTTGACACAGTTACAGGGTGAATTCTCCAGCTCATGCCACATGCAGGGTAAAATCCGTTAGTCATCAGCAGGTGTTTTTTGACACTTTGTGATGTAGGAATACAATCTGTTCCCATAAATAAAGACTAAGCTTCAATGATTCAAGTTGCATTATCCATGAAGCAAAAACTGATGCTTGTTTCTGTATTTTGCGTTGTACAGTTCTGAGCTAGCAAGCAATGCTCAACAAATAAACCACTAAAAAAATGCTTAAACCTTACCACAGCCCAGATAAACAGTTACAGTGTGGAACAAGGAAGAATTTGGACTAAGATTAACATGAGGATCCTTTGGGACAATAAGGTTAGCTGCATCTCAGAACATCTCTGCAAAGTAAAGAAATCCCCATCATATCACCTAGACAAAACCCTTTTAATTATGTTGTGGCAGATGATGTCTCTGTGGGAATCAGATGTCCCATCTTTGTGTTTTCATCTTTTACCATGAACATGTTCAGTGTGAGAAAGCTGTAGGTTTGTGGGCATGCATGTAATGAATGACAGACATATTAGAATTAAAAAATTAGTACCTCAAAACTCTCAGTAAACCAGAGAAACGCACAGATACGTTTAATAAACAAGTCTTTTGTAGTTATGTGTTGCCATAGAAGGAAACTACACATGTCATCAGAATTTATAAATGCAGTGTTCAGAAATGGGTTGTAAGATTTAAGATAAATTTTGCATCTCAGAGGAAAATAAATTCTTTGAAACTAACCCACAACTTAGTCCTACCCTGATATTCATATTTTATCGACAATCTCACTTGACGCACATGTTTTTGCTTGGGATTTTGACAAAGATAGTTATCATTCTTGCAGCAGGCTTTGTAGACCTTAGTGGGTTTAATCTCAGTTTGGCATCTTGTGCATTGAGTACATATTTTTTGGTGGGGGGGGGGTGGTCTGAATAACCACGTGTTTCAGAAGCAAAGCTCTAAACACTGTGGATACTTTGGGGCCAAATGAAGTTGTATTACTAATTACAGGTTAACCTGAATGAAAGTTTACATGAAGAATTTTAGGGAAAATTTTAGGCAGTTAAACTCTGTCACATCATACAATTAAACTACTGCCATCCTAGATATTATTGATAAGTTTTCATTGTTGAATTTCGTAATACAAGAGTTAAGCTCCAAATATCTCAAAATAATAAGGGATTTTGGTAAAGCCTTGCAATATCCCAAAGACATCCAACATGCATTGGTCTCTCATCAGAGCTGCCAAAAGTACTGATTAGGGTGTCAGAGACAGGAAGAACATGAGGAAAAACTCACTGTATCAATGGCTAAAAAGAAACAAGAAAAGTTGAAAAATCGCCACTGTAAACAAAGGAAAAAGTAAATACCTGCATCAGGACCTTATTAGTAATTAAATTTAAAAATATGAATATCACAATAACCTGTTATGAACATTTAACACTGCTCACTGGGAGAACCTGAAGTAATTTTTGGTCCCACATGAGAAATGATCCAGTGAAATCATATATTCTGGTATTTCCCAGCTATTTACTCCTGCTATGAGTGCAAAACCCTCTAGTCCAAAGACTGCTCCAGCTTCTCTGCTGCTGAGGGCTGTGGTGATGGGTGGTACTGAGCAGCAGGTAGGCACCTCTGAAAGCCAAGGCTACCTCCATAATCAGGCTGAAAACAAGCAAAACACAGGAACAACCTCCTCAGCTTGGTTCTTAAGATATTAGATTATATTGAGAGTTGTTCTGAACACATTAGAGGAAAATGTTTATGTTTGTTTGATACACTGAAAAGTAATTAAAAACTAACAATGCAAGCCAAACCCAAAGCGGATCTGTCTTTGAAAGCCAAACATTCTGGCTGAAAACTGAAGAAAATGTATTTTCATATTAAAATGAGGTGTTTCTCTTTAAAGATATTGCCTCATTGTAAACAAGTTTTCACATCCAAGCTCCTTTTGACAGAAAAATTTTAGCTAAGCTGCAACTTAGAAAATACTTAAGTTCATTGAGGCATAAGTCCTAAAAACAAATGAGGCAATAGAAGTCATGAAACTTCACTTTTTTTCAAAACATGGTTTTTCATCTCTCAGCACTTTCATCATAAATTTTGAATGAGCTCTAGCCTGGACAGCCAATCCTTGTGGTCTTTCTGTACATCAAAATCATCACATTGTCAAAGGCCACCCCAGATAGGTCAGGGAGGAACAGCCTGGAGGTAACAACTGCTCCCAAGGACCCCACCTCTTCCTCCACTGTGGGATGGGACAGGGACAGGCAGTTTGCTGCATCCTGGGGCTCTCATACTCAGCAATCCTGGCTCATCACTCTCTTGTTTACAGAGCTCAGCCAAAGCCTGTGCATCAGAGAATATATAAATAAAGGACCTGTGTTCAATTGCCTGGACTCCAATGTAAATCTCATACTAAAGACTTTGCAAAAAACAAGTGTGCTTTCACTCTTTCAGTAGATTTTGATGAAATACATACCAATGAAAGAAGTACCTGTATAGCAGCTATTTGGTTTTAAGGCAGCAAAGGCAATGGTTGTGGACAGGTTTACATTTTGGACATAAAACAGCCTCCATATAAACTGGCTACATCAGGATTAGAACTCTCAGACATAAGCTTTGTCAAGTGCAAGGGACAGCATAAATGACTGTTGATTCATATTCTTTTAGGCCTGTAAAGTTATAACTATGTAATATGAACACAGGCTCTTTAGGGTAGTTTAGAGCCAACCTGGAACCCTTCCAGCCTGCATTGAAGGATTTAATGGCACAGTTTTTATTTTCTGCTTAGTGCAGTGTACCATTAATTGAAGGTAATTGTCAAGAGGAGACTGGCTTTCAAGAACTACATAGCTCTCGACTGTTCTGGTGCAGAATGGATGCCCTGAGTTTAGGATCACATTTCCCCTGTGCTCTACATTACATTTGTCTTGTCACACAATCGTGTGATTGTGTTCAACTAAATAGTTATTCCGTGCTATTACGGCATTTGAAAATGAGGACTCAAGTAACACTGCAGGGCAAGACAGAGAGAGGGGGAAAGCCAAGTTTGTGCTGGGACGAGGACTTGTCTGCTTGAACTAAACAAAAACCTGAAAGGCATCACAGGTCTGAAGCATTTAATGGAGCAGCTCGTTTGATTTCCTGAAGAAGGAAGTAGTTTGTGGCAGAATAAGTTAAAGGGAAGAATTAGCTTGTTTGCATCACAGAATGTGCTTGTCTGGCAGTGTTTCCCTGCTCCCAGAATGACATGTGAACTTGAGCCGTTTTTCTGCACCCTCTGCTTTTCTCTGCATGAGGAAAGGAGAAAATCATAATGAGCTCCAGCTTGGAGAGTCAGAAGAGCAGGACCACAGGACACTGTAGAATACAGGCACAAATTTGGCCTGCTGACCCCAACTCTACTGCTGTGTGTGAAGGAGTTACCATCATTCACTTAAGGGATGTAATATTACTTTTTATTATCTTTACTGCAGCAATCCCCAGGAATCTCAGGCACGATCCATGAACCACATCATGCCAGGCACAGCACAAATGAAGAGAAGAGCCCTTGCCCCAGACTGGAGGCCATTTGTATCTCAGGGTGTAACTTGGCCCCAAACCTAGAACTTAATTAACATTGATGTTGATGAGGTGTGAGGGAGAATGGAATCTGGTCCATCCTTCCACAGCTGCATCGGCTTTGCAATGCGAAAACCCAAGATGAGCCAAATGTGATTAAGAAATTATTTTTGAAACTGGAGTCAGCACATGTAACCACAGTTAGACAACAGGGATCAGCAGATCTGCACTGTAAGGAGGTTTGAGTCTTACAAAGCTGCTTTAAAAGTAATGTTCCCCTGTGAAAGTCCCTCCAGGTTTTATCAGCAAATCTATCAGCAGCATCAGCTGAGGAGTGTGATCAGCCATGGGGGAAGATCTGCTCTCTTGCATCTCTTTTCTTAGAAATCATTTATTTGGGTTTTGTAAAAAGCATGTTGTTTCTCAGAGGCATTCTTTGGATGAAAATGGGGATAGTCATTTGGTTACAGATAGTATAAATGCACCTGTTTCTAGCACGAATGACACATACCATAAAAATATGAGTGATCTCCATTAAAAATCTCACTGTGTGAGCTTCATAGGTGGTCTCTGTGCTTGTGCATGTACAGGTGGTTAAATCCTGAATAGGATCAAAATGGAAATTACAGTTGATACTTTCAAACACTACCTGAGTGAGCAATTGCTCTTTATATGTTCAAACTTCTTGAAAATATGGTGAAACAGTGTTTCTCTGTATGTGTGTGTGTATATATATATACACCTTTATGTATACATAATTAATTTCAAGGGACTCATGTATAGATGCTGCACAATCTATAATTTATTAGAGAATAACCTCCCAAAATTTCTGAGCCACTAGTGATAGAAGTAATACTTTACCTGGTCAGGGCAATCCAGAATGGAAAGAACCTTTTTTCATATGTTGTTGAAAGGAAGCAAAAAATCAAGTTATGCTGGGTGAAATATAAGACTTCCCTGTGATGGTTTTGCTATTCCCTTTACTAGACTCACAATCTCCCTCTCATTTCCAAAACCACTGTACTACCATCCAGAGGTCCCCCAAAACCCATTACTGATCAAGTATGTAGAGCCTATGCATGCAAAGAAAAAAGACTAAAGGCATATTTGCAATCACATATCCCACCCAAACACAGGACACTCATTGCCTTCAGAAGGGGTTCATCTGCCTTGAGTGACTTGTTGGACTCAGTGGAGCAGAGCCTGGAATGTTTTTTTCTTTTTTTTTTGACATCCTAAAGCTACAGCTCTCAATCACGTTTACTTTTATTGGACTTTAAAGGTCGTATTCAGGCAGGATGTGCCAATGCTTTCATCAGACTTGAACTCACAGAGACGACTCTGGGAACAAGCAGAAAGTTCAGAGGAGCTTCACACAGCACTGATCTCCTTAAACTCAGTACGAAAGATTTTTATATGATTGTGTGTGTTCTCTCACACATAGGAAATGATACTGCACTTTGTGTACGTGTATGTGCTCACATATAAAATTATCACCACCAATACATTTTCTAGACACATCCTGTGCTATTCTGAAAACACGTGGATAAAATGGCACCTTCAGAACTGTTCTGACCACTTGCTCCCATGACACTGAAGGGCTCTATGTGAAAACAGCTTACCTCTATAATGAATTATATAATACAGCTTCATAAATCATCAGTGATTGAAAGATGGTGAACTGATTCTGGTATATCTTTAAACGAATTACAAAAACAAATCTCCATTTCCTTGTGGTGCTCTCAGCCAAAACAAATGGTGCCAACCAGTAGCTTTTAGTAATGTTTAGAGCTGCCTATCATTTGGGCTCTTTGGGTGATTAATCGAAGATATAGAAGTAGGTAAACACAGTGCTATTAGCTTGTCTCTTATTCTGATACAGACCAAGCTTTGGATAACCCAAAGGACATGAAACTCTTAAAAGTTCAGTGTTTGGGAACTTAAGCTATTGAGGAAAGTAATAGCTCTAATGCAGTTTTCCACTTTCCACTTTTGGGGGAAATATATTGACAGTCTGGAAAAATCCTCAGAAGAAAAAAAATGTAAGAATTTGTACTGAGGAGGAAAAAAGGACAGGAGAGAAAGGGGTTCTTTTATAAGGATAATAATCACCATAGGTTCTTTATTCCTATAATGGAAAGAAAAAAATAGTGGTACAATGATTTAGCAAAATGTTGCAACTCCATTCTGATTTGCTCGTCTGCTGCATTTATGAGTTTATAAAACATACAGGTTATGAAAATAGGAACTCTCTTGTACATCTTTATAGATGATTCATTTACTGTTTCTGAAGAAACCGCAATTTATTTGCAGATTATGTAGTTCATTTACAGAATGCTTCCACATTTGTCACCTACCAGCCTCTTTCTCTGAAAAGCAATAATGGAAATGGAAATGTGAAAAGAACCAGTTAAAATCAATGGAGCAGAATCAGAAAAAATGTCAGTAAATGTATCGAAATAAGAAACAGAAAAGAGACATGTTTATCACTTTAGCTGGAAAGAAACATATATTTGTGTGTACATATATATATGTGAATAAAAATTTCTTTATTACTTTTTTTTTTAATGAAACAAACCGGAGACATGCAGAGATTTGTGCTGATATGTCAGTTTTGCTGACGTTTCGTTTCAAGACACCACTTGAAAGTTCAAATATGGACTGAACATCTTCCTTTCTATTGTGTGCACATGATCAGCCCTTGGAAGATCCCCGGGCCAGCTTTTTGAAGATGGGGCTGTATCTTCAGCTCTACTCCCTTGTGAACATTGAAAAGCCTCTTCAAACACCAACCTCTCTACTTTACATGGTAAAATGTATAGGTTCTCTCCAATTAAACTCTAAACTCTTTTGACTGTGTGTGCTCATGAAGCAGAATTCTGCTTTAGTGGGCTGTTATCTGGGGCATCTGTATGTTGACTGAATGCAAATATGAGGAGAGCAAAATAAGTCCTTCATTCTCCCTTATACCCTACATTTCCCAAACTCTAGATTATTGTCTGTACCCCAGATAAGCATTTAAAAGAGATAAGATTTATTTTGATGAATACTGCAATATATTACTAAGCAAGTGTAATTATCACACGCTGGTGAGTTGATCAGATGCAATCCAGTAAAAGAAAATAAAATTGAAGGAATCGGAACAAAAGAGAAATAATTGAATAAAATTAATATAATGTTATAAATTGTGTGTAAATAACTTAACCTCTGAAAATTGATGGTGGTCTTCCTGCCTAGGTCAAAGACTGTAGGAAATTATGCTCATGCTTTCACATTTTGCTGTTTGTAGCCAAACATTTCCAATATGGTTGATAGTGTGACTATATGAAACAAACATTTTCAAATGCTTTGCTGAATTTGACTGAATTTAATGAAGTGTGTGGAAACTTTAGCAATGGAAAAACTGACTCAACAACTAACAAAATCAACACGACAGACAAAAATAAATAAATATCTAGATGTAGGGTTTCCGTTCGCTTCATTCTCAGAAAAGATGGAACAGCCGTACTAAAACAAAATTCTTTGAATTTTGACATGAGGTCTATTGTAGGGCCGATGCATAGTCAATTGTGGCAAGTAGGAACTTTTCCACTGGTTGATGTAGTTTTTGGAATGTAGAATGAAGTATTGCTGAGGCAAAATTTTTGATGTCCAAGAAAATAATTGTCAAATTGGAAAAGTTAGCTAAGAAATAATATAGCTGGCCAAAAAAAAAGACTGTACCTTGATATGAAAAATATAATGGAAAAGCTCCCTGAAGAGATGTTCAAGCAGCTCTAAAAAGCAGTAATTAAGTGTGTGCAGGATTTCCAATGAGATGTATTTGTTAAAAAAGAAAATAAAAAGCATCTGGTATATTTCTGATATTACAGCTATACTTGGAGAAAAATGGTTATGAATCAGGGCCTGTTCTCAACTTAATGTGAATATATGACTCCCATTGGTGATAAAAGGAACTTCACATGCATTCCAGAAGGAAATCAATGGCTATTACAGCTATGAAATATGACATGAACCCTCTGATTCCATGCAACAGGAATAAATACATGGAAAAAAATGTCTCTTTGTGATATCATTAGCTCGAAGATATCTTAGTAGATTGGAAGAAAAATTTCCGGAGTTATTAACAAGGTCCTGAATTTGTAGAGTATCGGAAATGTATATTTATCCCTAAGAAGAAAGCATGCTGAGAGAAAGAATTGAGAAGTATCATAACAACTCTTTGTATGGGAAATACTCATCAATTATTCTTCCTGTACCACAGTTGTTGCTAAAAATACAGTTGGAATGAGTGTGGTTCAGGAATGATATTGCCCAGTTTAGTGTTCCCACTGAAACACACCAAACCGCGTTCTGCTTGCTCACTGCCCCCTCACCTTCACCCTCCACCTGTGGCAGGATGGGGAGGGGAATTGGAGGCACAAAAGGTGAAGATCATGGTTTGAGATGACAATTTTCTAGAAAGAGCAATGAGATCAGACAATGAGCTGTGACAACAACAATATCAATAACAGAGTGTATAAGAAACGATTCGCTTGCGACTGCTCATCCCTGACAATTCCCAACCACTCCCTCTGCCATCCCTCCAACCCACAAAAGCCTCCTTTCCTCCCAGCTGGCTGGAACCAAGACAAAGTGACACTCCCCATCCCTGGAGGTGTTCAAGGCTGTGCTTAGTGGGTCTCTGAGCAACCTGGTTGAGTGGAAGGTGTCCCTGCCTGTGGCAGGAATGTTGGAATGAGATGATCTTTAAGGTCTCTTCCAACCCAAGCCATTCTTTGATTCTAAAATTATTTCCACCAGTGAACACAAATATGAATTTAGCATTCCAAATCCTACATTAAGCTATCACTTAGAAGTAACTAGATATTAAAAAGCAGCATAAGAAAACAGGAATTCAGTGAAGTGGGTGCAGAGTGAGCTCCACAAACATTAACTTGTTCAACACACAGGAGAAAGTATTCACGACAGGATTCTTCATGAAAAAAGGTTGTCAGTGCATTGAGAATCTAGTTTTAATCTTGTGTGTAGAAGTGCAAACCTTTAGTATGATGGCTAAACTCAATGGATTTAAATTGTGGTGAGAGTACAATTGGATTTATCCTCTGCAAACAAGCTGCCTTCCCCCATCTTATGAGTGTAAAACAATTCTCTGCTCCCAGTTGATTAAGAAATAAACTTCACAAATGTTTATGAAAAGTTCATCTGAACCCAAACCAAAACTCCAAAATAATCTTGAACATGATTACAAAATATTTGTTTCCAAACACTACTTTTCACTTTTTCTTTTAAAAATTATACACATCTTATCTGTTTTGTAGCTTCTTTTTCTATTCCAATGTTATTGCAGGGAGAAAATTCAATGCATGCAAGCAAGAGTTAGATGGATATTATCAAAACATATTTACTCATGCAAGGACAAATCTAAGCTGGTAGCCAACCTAACATATTTTGTGATCTTTTTCACACACTTCTTTCTTCTTTTTTTTTTTTTTTTTTTTTTTGACAGAGACAGTGCTCCCAGTCATAGCTGGGCTTCAAACCTACCAGCAAAGTCTTTCCCTCACTGTTCAGCATCTCTTCTGGGAATTCAAAAGAATGGCAAAAATCATTCCAGAAGGGAAACTTCATGGAGACTTGCTGCTTGAGAACAAGGAAAGATGATCACTCATAAAATGCAGGTAGGAAATGAAACAGGAAAGCTATCAGATCCAGACTTCCTCCATGAATAGAGGTTACCAAAACAAGCACTCCAAAATAAAAAAGGAAATCATTGACACTTGGTCAATCGGGACTGAAATGGCTGGAGTTGTTCCGGACAGAGACTGAATTGCTGTGACTCAGACAACCAGGCAGGAAAGTTGCTGAGGGCCAAATGCCAGCAAAAACATGGGAAATGTGTTACTCTACCAACGTTAAAGCAACTTCCCACCCTTGCTCCCCTTTACCGCTCCCCTCTTCCTGGTGAAACTAGACTTGGGCAGTGGCAAAGCTCCTCAGATGGCTCCTGCTGAAGGCCTGAATTTTCCCTCCTGCCTGGCTGTCCCTGCCCATCCTGCCAGCCTTACTCCTTCTTTCAAAACCACACTTTTTAGATACCACATCTGCTGTCCACCATGCCCCTGTGGAGAAAATCCTGCCTAATCACCCTTTCTCAACTCCATCACACTACTGCATTGGTGTTTCTAAGACTCCTTGATGGAACAAATGAGTCAAAAGTGTTTTAAGAGGCCAGGCCAGGGTGAGGGGTTCACCTGAACACATTAACACCCACTAGGACTATTACCATCTCTTCATCTGACCCCTGCCTGATGCTGTCTATGGAATTTCAACAGTGATAAGTTTACTGAGCCCCTCTGAATGGTCCTGAAGCTTGAGGGTATTTTTCACAATGATATCTAGCCCAGATTTTACAAGTGAAAAGGCCTGAGACTCTACTTCTCTTGTTATGCTTCAAAAATGATTAATTACTCACATGTAAAAAGAAAAAAAAGAAATAGAAACCCTTCACACACCCTCACATGGCTTATAGGAGGAATTTTGGAGATCAGAAATTCATCTGAGGTCATTCCTGTGTAACTCCCTTAGTCCTAAGAAATATTTGTGTATTATTTTAAATCTTTCTGTTTCAGAGTCCAGCTTTTATGTCGTTCTTAAATTCCTTCTCATAGGCATTAATATTTTTGATGATATAGCATTTGAGTTCTGAGATGTGTGACTACAGTTTTATATAATCAACACTAGGAATTGATGGACCACTTACATCCCTACATTTTTACCACACAGCTCTGTTAATTAAAGTTATGGTATTATTAATGTTTTTTAACTATACATTAATACAATAAATTAATGTTTGTAATCTTTCTACACCAGTTATGATAAAGGAGCTTTGACTGAACTAGTCTCAGGAAGAAAAAAAAAAAAACAGAAATGTGAAGTAAAATGAATTTTGATACAGATACAGTGCAATATCAACAAATCTGAATCTGGAACACTTCACTGAAACTGATTCAGATATGAAAGCATGCACACCAGAGTTAGAAGGTATAAGTAGCTGATAGAAAGAGAACACTTTTAATCTTCTCTGTAACTATGGTTTTAACATAGTCATTGACTCACACTTTCCTATGTATGTATTTAAGATCCTAATCCTTAAATGTGGAATGCAACCAGAGAAGGGAATCAGGTGAAATGCATATATTGCTATTCTGGGCATGTACTGTGCATAAGAGTATTCATAATAAAGGGAGTATACAAGTTTGAGATAGATAGATACATAGATACACAAACTGATAAAAAGTGGATTCTCATTTGCAGAACTCCTCAAATAGCTGCATTATTTAGTTCTCTTTTATCTGTTCAGATATCTCTCTTCAGGAGGGTAAAATTGCCTGGGAATTCATTTCCTTTGGAAGTTTAACTCTTTCTCAAAACTTATCCAACAAGATGAAATTTGCTGAAAGGTTCACAGGCATCTCACAGATACACAGTGAGGGCTCACAGAGTCCTCATATCCTTACAAAATCAGACTTAAAAGGCCACATTTGTAAATCTTTCCACAAAGATGACTCAAACGTGGATGGAGCAGAGATCAAGGAGAATTTCACGATCCAGAGAGTAGCTCCAGATTTTAAGGTTAAAGTAAGAGATGTGGATGTGCTGTGGACCTTTTTCTCTCTCTTTACCATTGGGATTTGACCTTAAGTTCTTCCTGTCCCTGGCAGGACTGGACATTGTGGTTTTTCCCCAGAACGGAGCTGTAGGAACAAGATGTTGTATTACATGCATGCTGTCATGTCTGCCACACTCCTCTACATAAAATCACAGAACTTCAGCATCAGTCAAGCTTCAAGTGACCTTTGGAGATCTCCAGTTCAATTTATTGCTTCCACAGTAGTTTCTTAAGAGCCTTACCCATAAAAGTTTTTTGGATCCCTTAGAATTTAAGAAGATCCCACAGCCTCTCCAGGGAGACTTCCAGCTCTTAGCCACTTCTGCAATAAACATAGTCCTTGTGTTAAAGGTCCTGTCTTGCAACATCAGCACTGCCTCTGGACCTAATTTAGAGGACATTTGGCAAGAGTCTGGGCTCACCTTTCCGTGCTATCCCTTAGGCAGTGGAAGAGGGTTTTATCAAGCCTCCCCTTCTCTTAAAGAAGCTTTTTTCTCTTTACTTGCGGGAGAACCTCCATGTAAAGTTACAAGATGGAAACACAGAGCAAACACATCACAGAAGAGGCTTGTCTGACCATGTTCAAGGCAGTCATGGGGTGTGTTAATCCTTTGATATAGGAGAAGAGGCCATCCATCAAGCTGTACGTGGGGAGTGCCCTTTCTAATGGAATGGGGTTCCTCCCAGTGCAGGATCCCACTATGTGCTCTTGCACCCGCTTTTGAGCCAAGAGTCAAGCAGACCTGATCCTTTGTCCTCATTCCTCATGACCAGATCATGAGAAAATACAATATACCCATTAAATCACTCTCCCCTAATACAACTTGTCACAATAGGGACCTATGTGGTTCTGAAGGGGTCTAAAAGGCACCTAAGTGAGCTGATCACTTGGAGCTGATCTCTAATGTCAAGAGAGGGAGAAAGAAGCATGTGCAGGGGATGACTTAGATCATTGAAAAGCAGCCATCTGAGCTGGGCCACAGATTATTCCCTCTAAAAATATTTTTTGCTTTCCACTCAGAGCCTGATGTGATTAAAACAAGAACAGAGAAAAATTCGAAGTGTTTGTGAGGTTCTCTTCATTTGAAGACATTATCTGCATCATAAGGAAGTTTGAGAATTCTTGAGTCAGGAGGACTGATTTCTGTACATCATCAGAAAGTCAGCTTTGACTGTGGCTGATCTGGTCTGTCAAAACACCAACAGCAGCTTCTCCCAGTACTTTGTACATTTGCTGCAAAATATTTGCCGCGTATCCTTTTTAAGCAACATTTTATTTCTGACTAAACTCTCTTATGTTATTGCCTAGGGTTGAATTTTTGCTGTGGAATGAATGTTTCAAAAAGTAAATATTTAAGTAACATGTAAAGAAAAGACCACATGTGATACAGCATTAGCAAGAAATAAACTTGCCCATGAAAATAATAGAGAAAAATAGAAAGTGTTTGCAGCAAATTTAGGGCTGAATGATTTTTATGTAGCCGAGCTCTGTAAATACTCAAAGCTTGCTGAAAATTCTGTCTTTTCTTTCTGCAGATGGAAAAAGAAAGATATTTTTAAAAAGTAAAGTAATTCTGTGAAGATGTTGAGATGGGTTTTTAAGAACCAGAAGCTTTGAAGATTTAAAGAAAATAACCTCCTGAAACTTCAAGATTTTGTCTCATTCTGAATTCCTGAGATGTTTGAGGTTCATCACTGACTGAACTTAGAGGTGGCTCTTCCCTAATCATGGTCCTTGGACTGGAGAGATGTCCAGGATCTTTTTGAAACACTGAGCATCATATTGTTGTGGTGTGGAAGAGCTGAAACGACTCAAAGAGGCCACATCACCCCGTGCTAAGCTCAGAACTTTGCAAAGCAAGTCCATAAATCAGGAGTTGACAGTAAATTTTTAACAGTGTATATACTCTGCCACGAGCAAGAGCCCAGTTTATTTTACTGGCATGATGACAGCAGCAAAGAATGCTGCAGTGATATGGATAACGTGGTGGCACACCTGTAACCTCCAGGTCTGAAAGAGAGAACTGTTTGCACTTCATCATTCCAGGAAGAAAAAAAACATCCAGACCTCCTGCCACAACACACCCTAAATGGAGCCTTACTGTCCTGAGGAAAAAAAAAAAACAAACCATAATGTACAAAGTATACCTTGTCAATGTTATTCTCAGTGATTATATACTTCCATGGTATGTGGAAGTTTTATAGAGCAATTACATCCATTGTGACTTTGTAATTACAGTATTGGGAGGTCACAGACAGAGAAACTTTGCCAAGTCTATTGATTTTTAAGGCTAGCCTGAACAGGATATAGACTTGCTCTGGACTTGTAAGTTTTCAATATGTACACAAAGTGCTGTACACCCAGGAGATGAGCACTGGCAAGTGATGTTCATGTTAGCCACGGGCCGGAGTCTGATCTCTAGTGCTCTTTCAACATAAATCTTCATGATCACCCTGGAAAAACAGTGTCTTTATGGAAATAAGTAATTAGGGAGACGTTCTAGAGATTGGAGGAAATAGTTAAAAGACATTTAGCAACTAAGATCAACCTTCTTGACTACCAGCATGGTTTGGATTGTGTTTGTAGACCATAGCTATTTACTTTTTGACTTTTTACTTTTTTAACTACTTGCTTTTTGAACAATTTGCTTTTTGAACCATCCATCCTACAGCAAAAATTCCATCCTGGACAATAATGTAACAGAAGAGCTGATCGATTTTTTTAAGCTCCAGAGTGCAGTTTCACTAGAGAAGAAAAGCTAAGAAAGAAAGAGTTTTTATCAAGTAAGGGACAAAATTGCTTGAGTTATTGAACTGAATAAGGTTGAACTGATCTTACTTAAGTAGATAAGAGCTGTGTTCACAGAGCATGGTGGATCCCTACCACACCACTATTTGTGAGAATAATGGGAAACCTCACAGAGCACAAATTCCTTAGTATGAATTTAGGCACAGAGCTTCTTGTCAGAACGGGTACCTGCAAAATTAATTTTCTGAAAAATGTTAAAAACTATTTAAACAAAATTGTGGGTATTGGTGGGGTTTTGTTGCTGTTGTTGTTTGCTTGGTTGTGTGGGATTTTTTTTTTCAGGGCATTAAATCAAAATTAAATTCTTTATTTTAAACCAAAGGGAAATGGATTTTTATAAAAATAACCTGAACTTCAGAATGTTTCCCATTCATTCTGATACGATGCATTCTAGATTTCTTTCAAGCATGAAAGATTTCTTCCATGTGCTGTCTTTAATAAATATGCAGAACACTTATAGAAAAAAAAAATGAACTCTGAAAAGAACATTTCCATAGAAAATATTGAAACATAGTGTTCTCCTAATGTCGTGATAGGACAAGAGGGAATGGCTTTAAGCTGAAAGAGGGCAGGTTTAGATCAGATATTTGGAATAAATTCTTCCCTGTAAGGGTGGGGAGGCCCTGGCACAGGTTGCCCAGAGAAGTTGGCTGGCCCTGGATCCCTGGAAGTGTCCAAGGCCAGGCTGGACAGGGCTTGGAGCAGCCTGGGACAGTGGAAAGTGCCCCTGCCCATGTCAGCCTGGTTGGAATGAAATGATCTTTTAGGTCCCCTCCAACCCAAAACATTCTATAATTCTATTATGGGATTTCTGTTGTACTGATCACAATCCATTTTTTTTTCAGTTGAGTGAAAATTTGGCAAACTGTAGGTGGCACCATTGAACATTTTGGAACAACTGACTGCTTTTCCACTGAAAAAGTTAGATACTCCAAAGTGTTCAAAAATATCAATGTTAAAATGTCATAATGTCCCAACATCTACTGAGAAACCTTTAAGAGCCTTTTGAACAAACTTCTTTCACAATATGCTTATGAAAAGTCTATACTTTTTAAAGTTCTATTTGGGATTTTTTGATTGGTGAAATGAGGATCAATCTCCCTTTAGTTTCCTATTTTTTTCCCATTCTGGCATGTGCATGCTCTAGATTGATCTGAAAATTACCTCTGCCTAAAATCTGACCCATACAAATGAATTTTGAAGTTGTTTGAAAAAGATAAATTGCTTTCAAGGAACAGAAATATCACAATGAATATAATGACTAAATGAAATTTCCTTCTTTAAGACAGCAGAGTGTAAGGGACAACCTTTAACTGTGGACAAGACTGCCTTTTACGCCAGGGTTACTGAGCACTGCTCAGTGTAATATAATGGGGACGTTAAATAAGGGTAAGTGTAATTAATACATAACATTAGTAAGAGTCAATTTTCTTTCTCTTCTTGAAGCTGACTGGCATTATCATTATTTTATTTTTTAATTTCCTGGTGATATCGCCTTCTTTACCAGCCTTCTCATATAACTGAGATAAGCTGTTGCACGTTTTGATTTGAAAGCAAGAGGAATGGTAATTAAGTAATTTGAAAATGAAAAGAGCTTAATCAAAGGGGCTTGTACAGTATGAAACTGTGCAGAACCTCCATCTACCTTTGAGAGAGACCCTTCTTCAAAATCTCTCCTTGCAAAACAACCACGTTCTGGTCCAGGCCTCATTTATTTCAAGAGGAAAACCTTCACTGATATGTCTAACATGACACCTCAAAATGTCATTATTTCAAGGGGTGAAATTTGGTTTTAAATGGATGATTTAGGGCTTGGAATACCAAAGAAGCTCAAGTGACTCTGAATTCAATGTATGGATTAGATCTCCTGGGCTTCCTAGGCACACCAGGTTGCTCTTGGTTGGTCGCACTACTCGCAATGTGATTCTGTGATCCTGTGATTCTGTGATCCTGTGATTCTGTGATTCTGTGAATCTGTGATCCTGTGATTCTGTGATCCTGTGATTCTGTGATTCTGTGAATCTGTGATCCTGTGATTCTGTGATTCTGTGATCATAACAAAGAAGGCTTCAATGACACTCAGCAACACCCCCCAAAAAAGCAGTAACAATACTAAAAAACAAGAGGGGAAATTGCATTCTGGTTTTAACACCACAGAGTTTGCTCACCCCATAACTTGCAAAATAATAAAAAATAATAAACCATGAACCAAAACTCAAGACTCTTTCCTTTTATGTGAATGTCATGACTCTTGAGCCACAGACACAGAGAATCATAGAGTCCTCTTAGCATGAACCCCCAACTCTATTCCCCACAGCAAAAAACCCATTGCTTTTTTTGACTTCTGATATAACCTGGTGATTTGGCAATGCCTGTGGACAAAAGATGATGGAAGTCTGAAGACCCTATGCATAAAGAAAAAATGACATTTAGGTCATCCACACCCTGGACAAACAATCCTGCAAACATAATGCCTAAATAAGGGAGAAAAGAACCAGGTCATGTGTTTCCTTTATGGCTAATATACATGTGTATGTGTGTGTAGGGAGATGCAGATTGTCATGGCCATTTTTCTCTACAGATTATGGTAATGATTAAATGAGCATGAATACGGACTTCTGAAAATGATAACAAGTAGGGGAAATTCCATCCTATTTTGTATCTCTATCTCTTCTGTGAACATTACTTTGTTATCTGCAATATGCAAGTCTTTGAATAGGTGCTATTAATTTAATATGCATTTATTCTTTCTGATCTCTCTTTAATTTTAAATTAAGTGAAGTCAATGATCAAAGAAAGGCCAGAATAATAACCTTGTAGGATGATTTTTTTTTTTTTTTTATCTTTTCTTTTGGTCACAGAAAGCAATGAGAAGTAGCACTGTGTTTTTTCTAGGCCAGTTCTGCAATATGTACCTAGGTGACAATGTGGCCTGCAGTAACACCAAAGTACATGGGAGTCGCCCAAATAAACAACTGCCAAGTAGAGCAAAGGCCTAGGATCGAGCTCTAAACACCCTTATTTACCTTTTGTGTTTCAGCAGTTGCTAAGAGCCACAAGCTTATTGCTCCAAGCCATTAAACTTGGAGCAGAAAGACTATCCCTGCCCCAAAGAATTGCAGTAATAGGTTGTTTAACTCTGTATAACTTAATCTGCTTATGAGTGAAAGATATATACTCACACACCCAAACTCTCTTCAGCAGAATATTTAACTATGCTTTTTAAAAACATGACAAAGATTGGAACCATCCCCAAGCTACCAAATTTCTTTGTCATTCTGCAGAAAACAAAGTCATGTCCATGACAGAATCAATACTAAAACATTACTAGGGAGGAAGTGGGCTGAGAATTTACCAATTTATTTCTGATAGACGCGAATAAAGCAAATTATTTTCAGACAGACCCCTCTTGCATGTCTATAGTTTTATACAGAAAAAATAAGGGCTGCAGAGAAGATAGGTTTTGTTAGACCAACCAGTATTGCTAGGGAACAAAAACAACAAAAAAACAAGCTCTGAGGCACCATGGAGCTTCATCCAGCTTAGGGCCTTGTGCATCAGAAAGACAGGATATGTATTTCACCTCTTTTTTCCTCTTTTAATTGCATTATCTGTTTGTTCAAAACTTTTCTTACATCCATAGACAAAATCAGTCAGTAATTCAATGAGCTGTAAGATGCCCAGTTGCAGGACAAAACTCAAAATTGGGTCATCCCTTTGAACACAGGCTCTTCCTTGGCACTAGGAGTTAAGCTCTGGACTACAAAGACCAGAAGTATGTTTAGAAGTTTTTTAGGTATTTGACTTGTCATTAACCTGGCAGTTAAAGACACTAAATAGCAAGCCCCAAGGTTTTGATTCTGTGTGTTAGAGCAGCTGAGGAGGCCAAAGGAGCTCCTTATCCAATTTGGACATTTTGGGGGAAAATGTCATAATGCATAGCAAAGGTTTGGAACTCTTTTTTTCCTTCCCTTTTTGAGTTGTAACCTGTATTAACCAACCATGTCCAGCTCCAGTTTTGCTAAATTGGTCTGTAGATTGACAAATCAAAATTTTATTGAATTCTTTATAGGCTTTAGTGACTAAAAGAAACCTTTAGCATGAAAAATTCTGTTTCTGTTTCAAAAATTTAAGAAAATATTATTTCTGAGCAACCTTTGCTCTTTGGCTTGCAGCTACTGTGGTCAGAATTAGTTGTCTCTACATTGGACCAGCCAAATCTGCATTAGCATTCAGTTCATTCAGCCTCTGCTAGCACCTCTAACACTATAGGCAGTTTGATTTAAACTCAGTATCTGAAAAAATGAAAAAATTGTGTAATACTTGGGTTGTATTCCATTCATTCTTTTCCCATTAGGTTTGGTTTTGTTTTGTTTTGTTTTGTTTTAACCAGTGGGTTAAACCACCAGGGTGAAAGTTGAGTGGTTTGGATTATGTCACAGGTATTGTTGGTAGGGCTTCAGAACAGTGTCTTCTCTGTTAAAGAACTGGGAAGGTGGAGGGAGACCTCTTCATGTGGCCTCCTCTCCTTCCACCTCACGAGGAGAATTCCAGGCAGTGATCCAGCTGCAGAACTGAACCCAGGCCTGTGTTACTCTTTGAGCATTGTTGCATTTTTCATCTGAGGCCACTTAGAAGTTTAGCAGAAAATGGGATTTTCTAACAATTCAGAAGCCTTAATTCCATACTGAACAATGGGCAGAACTTAAATGTTGGTAGAGTTAGAGATATATCAGTTTTATATCAGAGAGAAATCATTTTTATCCCTCCTCACTTAAATGTATCTATTTCTGGGGTGGATTCTGGCAATTGCTCATTCCAACTGGTAAACAACAATTTAAGATGAGAAGCCGAGGTTACTGCTCACAGGCCCTGAAAGGGATGACCTGGGCAAGTACAAATTCTGGCACAAATTTCCATTTCTGGAAAGCACTATTACCATATGGAAAAGTTTGTTGGTTAAATCACACACAATGTACAGATAAACATCATGTCTTGATATCAGTGGAAATTATCCCCACTATCAACAACAAGAGCAATTACTTATGGAGAGAATCACCTCACCTAAATGTAGTTATCTACTAGTCAGGCATCTGATCTAAGGTAACCACCTAAGCTCCCTCTGTGATGAAAAGAAATAGGCAGTGGGAGAGAAGGAAACTCGTCCTGTTCCAAGATAAATGTCCTGAGATAGGTAGGCTGAATCACCTTCCAGAGCTGCTTATCTCTCTTTATTGACTACAAAAGGAACACAGATAATTAGCCATGACTAGACACCTAATTTTTAGATACCTAGACACCTAAACTTTAGCAAGATGAATCAGAGCAGAGTGATTCCCGCTAGGTAAATTTCCTCCTTCCCATTCCTCAGTGAGAGAATGTCTGATGCCTGAAATATAAAGTTTGGACTGTTTCCAAAATCATCTTTTTTCTTTTTCTTTTAGATTTTTTAAAAAACTCTTTTCTTTATTGCTTTACTTCATATTACCTCATTATGGGTATATTCAATTTGCTCCTGTGCACAAACTGCTATTTTTATTGGAATATATACAACAATGCACTTTCAGAAAGGAAAATCACAATATCTGATAAATACATATTTTAAAACGTTATAATAGAATGTATTTTATTTGCTTTTCTTCTAAATCTGGTGTAATTTTATGTACATCTTCCATTTCCCACAGGATTTTAAAAAATTACAGCTTTTTAAGCAGATCTGTGCCTACAAAAATCCAGCTTCATTTTATTGCAGTGTTTGATATCATTTGTATAAGCTACAGCCTAATAAAAGATAGGGGAGCAAACTTCAAGCCACATCATCCGTTTTTCCCCCCAGTAAATATATAAAATTATATTTGTTCTGGTTCTTTTTGCGTGGTTCATCAGATTAGGAAATTTTATTAGACCTCCTACTTCAGGCTTGTAACAATAAGATCCTTCCTATGTCAATAAGTTAAGCTTAGAGAAGTTCTGATGCGCTTATAGGCAAAGTGAAAAATATAGGCTGGAAAGGCATCTTCATTTATTTAAGCACATACTTAGTACAAGATTAAAGTTATTTGCTTACATGCTGTCCTGAATATGGATGGGCTTAAAGGCATTTCCATGTATTTTCTGAATGGGGAACACATTCTCAGATGTGCAGTGAATTTTCATTATTGTTTATTTGATGTTAAGTGTCTGAACGTTAGATGTGCTAATGCAAGTAAAATGGAGGTAGACCCTGGTAAGTAAAGTTCACAGGGTGCATGCAACATAGGGGCAAAAGGGCTGAATAATAGGTGAATAAAAAAGTCCTTCCTTTGGGCTGAAATTTTGATGCAAAATTTTGCTCACATTTCAAATGTGAACAGCACATACTTGTTACTCCGGATTTTAGAATATTTTGCCTTATCCCAGTCTCTACTTGGCAAGGGAGATGTTTAGGCACGTGTTTTTCAGCACCAAAATTTCTCTAAGATTCACTGGGTGGCATAGAAAGCCATATGCTCTCACAGGTCTAGACTAATGTTTTCCAAGCCTTGTGAGAGGAAGTGATTTTCTTTGAAGAAAGTCTGGATAAATTAAGAGACTCAACAGCAGTATAGGGCTTGAACTGTGCAAATTGACTGCTCAGACACAGGTGGGGAGGAGTCAAGCAGGAATTTTACCACTAGCCAATCAAAATCATTTAACCCTTTGGAGTTCTTGTAAATATGGACGTTGAGACCCCTGGGACAAATCACAAAGGGAGACTAATAGAATATCACTTTTGAAATTATCACAGACCTCAGGGAGCTAGTTTCTGTCTTGCCAGCTCTGAGAACAGTGAAACCAAATATGAAATCACTACGATAAAACAAGGTGAGCTTTCTGTTACAGGCAGGTGGTTATTATTTTCTGTTTCTGAAAGGCCTGAAATCTTTTCTTTCACAGAAAAAAAAAAAAGAAAAAAAAAAAGTGGTTTTGTGGTTAAGGCACTGAATTCAGACTAGGCAGTGCTGGATTCTTATCACAGCTTTACTTTGGCATGAGGATGGGAAAGCCATTCACTTTTCAAACCTGCAGAAATATTGAGATGCACGCCTGGAGCTAACCAAATCAAAGATCACAGAATCATAGAATGGTTTGGGTTGGAAAGAATCTTAAAGATCATCAAGTTCCAATCCCCCTACTGTGGGCAGGAACACCTTCCCCTAGACCAATTTGCTCAGGGCTCCATCTGACCTGGCCTTGAAAAGATCCTGTAGGTCATCCCAGTTAGTGGGATGCAGGACCAAGACCTCTGTGACCCTTCTAGATGTGTAAATTTAAGTCTAATATACTTCCTTTGTTTTCTGTCTCTATTTGCACTCTATATTTAAATGAAACCCCTGAAGCAGCCCTTTGGTTCTGCTTGGCTTAATTTGAAATGCAGTTTTCAGTATTGAGGAAATTGATTTTAAAAAGAGGTGAGACAGGCGAATGTCTGGAGAAACAATAACATAAATGGCACAGTGCTGGAGGAAAGACAGCAAAACAGGGGCTTGTTGAAGGTTGAGAAGGGAAGAAATACAATATAAAATCATAGAATCTAGGAATGGTAGGGTTGGGAAGGAACATTAAAGATTATCTAATTCCAACCTCCCAGCCATGGAGGTTTGGAACTATTATTCATCTGCTAATTTAAAAAAAAAAAAGGTAGGTGAAAAAGGTAATCTGTCCCCCTCTGCACGTATCAGCAGGACAGGGAAGGATGAGTTGCACTGCACGACCCTCCCAAAGTCTCCTCCAGCCCTACTGTCTGTGTTTTCTGAGACTGCAAATTTTCCTGTATGGATAGAGGATGTTATCACAGTTGGTCCCGAGCTTCGTGCACACCTCCAGCGCTACTGCAGGACAGAAAAACTGGGCACAAACAAACATCTTTGTGTCACGGTGGCTTTTGGCCAGAGTTTATAAGAAGCCATCCATCAAAGAGCAAGAATCCTCACAAGTTTTGAGTTGAGAAAGTGCAGCGGCAAGCTTTTGGGGGGATTTCACAATACCGATTTCTTGGTTTGAAGCAAAATACATTTACAAGAGCATCTGCTGGTGTGAGTCTCTTAAATATGGCATATACTCCGTGTTACTGCTTCATCATCATGTATAATTGGCAATAAACCTATTTAGAATTCAAGATGCATAAAACTGAAAGTCTTTGAAGGGAATAGCTGCTGAGATTATATTTATTGTGCTTTCCCACAATATTTTTCTATGCATAATGTGATAAACCTCCAAGGTGGTTGTAGGCAAAGCTGAAATATTCACAAGTATGCAGTTATTATGAATTTAGACAGGTTGTAAGACATTTTGATATCAAACTCTTAATGAATGGCAGTAAACATATTCTACATTACTTTATTAAAATGCCTATTAAAACATACACATCCACAGAATGATCACTGGATGTGTTTACTTGCGAGCAAAAAGGCCATGAAGAAAACAGCATGGAAATAAATTTTCTTTTCCTGCACCACTATGATAAGAATTAGGGCATGCATTTAAAGTTCATATTATTTTCAGTGTGTTCACAGCACATCCAGATAATCAGATATTCAAAGGAGGATTCCCAGTCGGTTCCAATATGCCACGACTCAGTAAATTGAGTTGTGTAAATGATAGTTCCATATCCAACAATGTTGTTTTGAGATTCCAGAAAAACTGCTACACTCCAAAACAACCAAAAAAACCCAGCCAAACAACAAATAGTCAACAAATACATTCTTGTTATCTTGATGATTTTCAAATAAAATTTGTTGGTTTTCTTTCTATTTGGCTAAATTTTTATTAGCAAATATTTAAAACTAAATGTCCTGTTGAGCTAGAATATAGGAATTTTTTTCTTTTCAACATTTCTGAGTACACAGTCTGAGGGGAGGAAAAATTCAAATTATGAGTTGAAAACATATGGAAATTTATTCTTTCTGAGTAAAATTTTTTATTTTCTTCGCAAAGTCCTGATCAACACCCGTGACAGACACAAAAACAGAAGTCTCCTGTAACATCCAACAGCCAATTCCATTGCCCCATACCATGCTGTTAATCTAGGGCAGCTCTTAAGGGGATTGAATATGCCACACTTTCTGTGGCAGTGGATAGGAACCTACCTCCTGATGGAAATTCCTCCGTGGGACACATCCCTGTCCCAGGATGAATTAAGTATCAGCTAGAAAAGAGCTATTATGCCATAAATTCACCCAAAACATGACTTTAAGGTGAAGTGTGCATTGGATCAGCACATGGTGCTCTGGGACTGGAGAGATGGGAGTGGAGTGAGGAAAGGCACCATGAAGCAGTTAATGCTTCCCTTAGGATAGACTGAGCAAAAGTTAATGCCTGGAGCCTTTTGCCTGCTACCAGAAAAAGAGAAATTATCTTTAAATGTTGGTGTCTCCCTGAGATATGGTGCTTCCGTAGTTTTTGGCTCTGAAAATACTGGTGTGACCTGGTTGTGAGAAGCTTTGTGTGCTCACAAGCACAGCCAGCTGCTGGATTCCGGGGGTCGTACCTGGGATCTCTGCATAAATGATAAATAAAGTGGCATAAAACCTTGGCACAACAATAGCCAGCACTCATGCTTCTCTCCTCTGTCAGTGAATCTATCTTGCTCTTGCTAGAACAAGGGGGAATGGCTCTAAGCTAAAAAAATAGTGGGAATAGATTAGATTATAGGAATGAATTCTTCCCTGTGAGGGTGGTGAGGCCCTGGCACAGGTTGCCCAGAGAAGCTGTGTCTGCTCCATCCCTGGAAGTGTCCAAGGCCAGGTTGGACGGGGCTTGGAGCAACCTGGGACAGTGGAAGGTGTCCCTGACCATGGCAGGGGGTTGGAACAAGATGATCTTTATGGTTCCTTGCAACCCAAAAAATTCTATGATCCTTACATTTATCAGTCCTCGAGAGAATACAGATTGCTTTTACAGGGAAACTGAGTCTCAGCACACTGAATTAACAGTGGGAGAGGCTTGCAAAGTAAGGACCTGTATTGGTCTCTTTGCCTTTGCCCAGCAGAACTCCATGAAAATAACTTGTACAACACTGAAAAAATTCCCTGAGGGAGTTTACTACTTTTCTGTGTCATGAGTATACAACAGCACATTCCCACCTGCCTGTTGGAAGTATTTTCTCATTCAGAAATGAATTTTTTTAAGAATGTAAAACAGCAACATACCCTACAAAACTCCTATTTATACGGCACTGCTGTTGTTATAAGAACTGTTTATACAAATAAGTAACATAGCCCACAGTCCAATATATTTCACTTGCCTAATGTACTTTTTGACATTTGATGAGGAACTGCAAGACTTAATCCCCAAACCCAGGTGAAAATGAGGAGCAATGTCCCATCCAAATGAAAGGCTGTCATTGTTCTTGCTGGAAATAGACACATTTCTTTCCACATCAGGCATTAATATTGTTTTGAAGCAAACTGTGAAGAAGTTATTCGAGCCGAGTCAAAAGCTGGAATATGCATTTAAACATCCTATGAATAGGCTTGGAAGAGCACGTTTATTAAAAAAAATTGCTTTATGAGGAACTCTTTTTGCTAAGAAAAATCTACTCAACATGTCTTTATTTACTCTTCAAGCCATAGTATAATATTATAGCCCCACAGATATCACTGATAAAGGTATTATGGGATGCCAGATGGACAAAGAACAGAGTAAGAATGGAGAAAGAAAGGGAAAATAAAGAAGAAACGATGTCATGTCACTCTGACAGGCTGGGAGGTCAGCAGCCGCCTGCCATGAGGGGTGATTTTATTCTCAGTGCATCATGAAAAAGGACATTATCAGGAAGGGTTTGAAAGGAGAATATGTGACAATATGAGTCCAGGTGTTTCCCCCAAGCACAGGCACAGGCACAGTGGTGTTACAGAAGAAACAAGGAGGCTGGAGGAGATGTGTGAACAGTGAATGAGAAGAGATAAGCAGATACCACTTGCATGGGGCCATGAGAAGCCACTACTCCACTGTGCTCTCTGTGCCCCCCCTTGGCTGCTCCACTCTTGCATGCAGAAATCCCAAACCTTCCCAAAATTCCCAAATCCCCAAACACCTACACAGTAACAGTACAAACCCAGCGACTGCTTTTAAGAATTTCTCAAGGCAGGCCAAATCCTCTCTTTTTATTCTTTTTGAGCCATCACAAAGGTGGTTGTATCCTAATGAATTTAAAGCAAAAATTTTAAATTTTTTTTAATTTTTTTTTTTAAAGCAAAAATTTTTTTATCCCCCAGTAATGGGGAAAAGAACAAACTTTTCCCAATGTCTACATCAGTTACATATTTCCCCTCCTCTTTCTGCCCTTCCCCTTCCCCCCTGTCTCTAGCACTGCTGCTCAAAGGAGAAAGTAACAAAGATATTTGAGATTATAAAGGGTTTTGGATGAGCGAACCTGGAGTGAGTAAAGCTCTTAGAAAAGAATTTAAAGGATCACAGTGGCATGCAGTCATGTTATATAAACATATTCTGAATGGTACCATCATACGCCCAGCCCTGGCGCCACAATTGCATTAAGTGAAATTTTATACAGAAATTGTGAAAGTGCACTGGGGTTGGCTGATTATCTGCTCTTTCTGTTCCCTTTCAGACATGAAGCAAAAAGCCAAGGTGCTGGAGAAGAATGTGGACAGTGCCAAGAGGTTCCTGACCTAATTTAAGCAAAAGGTTTTCTTTCTTTTCTTTGTTTTTTGTTGTTTTGGTTTTTTTCATCTTTCCCTCTCTATTTTGGTTTCCTCCACAGGGTTCAAAGCTGTCAGTTCTTAGAAATAACCACCTGAAATTGACTGTCACTGGGATTTAAAATTTTCAAACACCTAAGGAAAGAGAGAGAAGAAATTGGAATAAGGTCATAGCGTAAAAGCTACTTCCTGAAGTGTCTAATAAATATTTTCCTTGTGTATCTTGACAGTTTTGATATGTATGTGGAGGGAGGGAATTTACAATACAATTCAGGAATTGTTTATCCTTGCCAAAATACGTTAATTAAAATGAGGCTCTGATTAAAATTAAAGGGTCTGGCTCATTTGAAATATTAATTTAGGCCTCTATTTCTGCAATTTGCCTGCAAGGGTCTCCGTGCGAGAGCAGGGTTATGTTTGTTAAGCAGTAAAGCATTGTTGCAAGGAAAGCCAAGCTTTTATTTGTTTTTAATGTTGTCTGATCTCTTTCCCTGAATTAGCCTGGGTCTGTTGACCTTTGGGGCAAACTGCAAAGCCTCACTTTTACTTGCACTGAGGATGAGTTTATGGTTTTTGTTTGAAGGGGGAAGGGAGTTGGGAGAAATCTGTTGTGTAGGTTTGGGGTATACCTTTTTGGAGGTTATCTTTCCTACTGATGCTCTTACTTAGCCCTGGTACTACCACCCATGTAGGATTTCCCCCCATTAATCTGTGTTCCTGACAGACACTGCTCTAGCAATGAGACAAGAGACAGCCTCTACCCAGCCACATAGAAACTGGACTGAAGCTTTTAAAATAAGGAATTTTGATATCATTTCTAAGACTTCTCCCTCTCTCCCCCCAAGATAATTTAAATTTATTTTTCATATAAAATTTCCAGTCCCTGAGGATATTCTGTGCCATTCTGAATTAGACACTTTTTCTCACTTCTTACACACATAAATTTAAAAAAAAAAAAATAAAAAAAGAAAATATTCCTCCCCTTACTTTCTCTATCAGCTCTGAGTATAAATATTATAAATAGTAATTTTAAATATACAAACAATATAAATAATATTATTAATAATAGTATAAACATTAAACCTATGTGCCTCTCTAGACACAGAATTCAATTGTGTGCTATAACATAACTCAAACAACAGAATAACCCAAAATATTCTGTCAGGGTTAATGTCACAACCCTCTGTCTGTGTAAAAGTTCCAGGAAACCTGGGAAACTCCTTCACCCAAATCCCATATAAGGCATTATGGACCAACTGCAGAAACTGGTTCTTCCTATGCAGGAACTAGAAAACTCCACCATCCATGTGAAATAATGCCTGTTTTACTACAAAATGAGCAGACATGTGGCATAAAATTCAGAGAAAATCCTGTTGTTTTGCTGGCTATAGTGACACTAAACCATCTAGGAGAGAATCTCTTCATTTCCACTGGACCAGCCTGGGTAATGCTGGTGCTGCAGTGCATTTCAGAATTCTGGAGTGTCCCACTGATTGTATCCTCACCCAACAGTATCTGCTGCACTGCAGATCCCAATAGGAAGGAGGAAGGTTCCATTTGCTCTGCTGCAGTCACTGACCCAGAGGAATCTCGGGTATTAGATTATTCAACATTGCTAACATTTCCATTTGCCTGCTGACCTGAGAAACTCAGACACAGATTTTAAATCAGGCTATAAGGAGCTGCCCTGGCACAGTAGAGAAGCAGGTTTCCAGAAACAGAGACGGGCACACATTAAAAACTGGTATTGCCAACACATTGGTGGAATGAAAGTATTTTATCCAAAGAGCCACTGGGTTAAAGCACACCCACAACAACAAGGGGTTGCCTCAACTGTCTTCCTCTCTTCCACCCTGTGTGCCCCATCAGTGCTTGAGTGAGGATGCCACAAAAAGTGTCCTTGCTGCAGTGCCACTTTAAGGGTGGGAATCCTGTGGAATGCCACAGTGCACAAACTGAGCAGGCAGCAAACCAAGGCACCTCAGTACGGTGTCCAACATTTTACACCTTTGCAACTCCTTTGATACTCAGCTTCTCCTCCCCTCACCATGCTACACTCCCTGCAAGCCAGGGCAGAGGTGCAGGTTGAGTTTGTGCTGCAGGGAATGATATTTTCTACACATCTGTCTCTAACCAGTAGGTGCTTTGTCCTGACTCAAGGCATCTTGACATTTGTTTGTTTGCTTGGTTTGGTTTGGTTTGGTTTGGTTTGGTTTGGTTTGGTTTGGTTTGGTTTGGTTTGGTTTTCCCCCCACACACACATATTGAGTGGAAGGTTATCACAAGGAGTGAAGATGCTCCTGCTCGTCTAAGAGTGTGCAGCCTGAACAGGAGGCTCTTTGCTTCTCTTTTTAGGTGGAAGAGGGCCCCAGAGTGAATGGAGCTCTCAGGTTAGAGCTGTTCAAAGAGAAGCAGCCTCTAGGAAAGGCTTCAGTTCAAGACCAAGGTATATACAGATAAATTTCCATATGATGTGTGCAGGGAAAATCTAGTCTGTCATCACAGTCAAGAGATATGTTGGGTTTATCTGCTCCCACATTGACATTTGCTATATTTGAGAAGCCCTAGGGTACTAAGGTCCCAAGCATGCCATATGACCTGCTAAATATGTCTAAGTCCTTAGACACCAAAATTTTAAAATTTGAATTCCTCCGAGGGCTCAGTTTAGTTATTCAGTTATCAATGTCTATCACCTCAATATTTAGTTATCTATATCAAAACACACGCTGGTGTGTCCACCCCACACTGAATCCCAGCCCTGTATTTCAGTCACATTTACTTATGGGTTAAATTGTAGAAGCCTGTATCAAGAGCACAGTGATGCTTCTACATTTTTAGGAGGTCACTGCTTAGGCCGGGGCCATGTAGATTTCCCTCAACAATTACCAGTCGTAGTCTGGGACTCAACACAGAACAGGGACCAGTCCCAGTCTTCAATTTAGATGCAATTAGCCTGTTTTGAAGGGTGAGATTTATAAACCTGGATGTGAGCCACATCATCTTCACCAGCCTGTGTGCCACAGAAAGATCCCACAATGTGCTCCTGCACTCTGACCTGTGCGTGATGTGGCTGAAGGCCAGCTAAATGGGATTTACTGGGATTACAGTTCTAGATTTAGGTTCCAAAATCTCACTTTATTTATTTTTAACACTTAGACCTTAATTAGAGTTGGAGAAATAAATCAGGCTGTGATAGTTTAAAAATAAAATTAAATGTCTATCAGAAAATATTTGCCTGATTTATTTCAGGGAACATTACTTAAAAATTCCATTATGTCATTTAATGTTTCTGTGAAATTTTTCTATTTAGACTTCTGTTAATAGGAGTGGTGGGAGCAATGGAGATCCCAGGGCTGGCAGGATCGCTTGGGTCAGATAAGATATTATTTATATATAGGTTTATATGTAGATCTGATACCCAAACATCTGGTTGGAAATGAAAATTCCCCCTGTGCTTTCAAAGTTTTTCATTCCACCTTCAAGTGAATTTCCAGGGAAATTTAGGGCTGCATCCTTGTCCTTTTGGCATTCCAAATGCAGGAGCTGAGCACTAAACTGGAAGGAGCAAAGTCCCTCTCCTGAGTCTAGCTCAGCTCACCTGCTTGGCCTCCATAAAATATGTATTCCCTTATCTATATTTCCCTTCTGAGAATGTTTATATTTATTTTCCTTATACAAATCATCCCCACTCAGTCCATACTTGCACTCCATCCCCATTGGTGTGGATCTTTCCTTCTATTACAGTACAGGCATTTGGCAAAACAAGATAACAGCAGAGAGCTTTGTTACAACCCAAAGGCTAAAACTGAAAAGCCTGTAAGTGGGAGTGTTTTACTGGTGGAAAGTGAGGCACCAGCTGCTTCTCAGGGCTAAAACCTTTCCCTGAACCATCACCTCTGTGCTTGTGTTATGTGGTTCCTCTCCTTATATCTCTTTTAATTTTCATTTACATCAAGATTGTTTTCTTTGAGTTGTCTCACATAGCGAAGAGGAAGGGAAGCATGAATAGACTATTGATGGTTCTAGCTTCATATTTAATGTATATGGCACTCTTATCTGTGGAAAATATTATCTTTATAGCCGAATATATTTAAGAGGTCAGAGTACTCAGTTTGTTTTGGCTGGAGAGATGTTTCAGGGTGACTGGCCACATCTAGCAGCAATCTAGGAGTCAAGATGCTCGAGTTGTGTTTTCACCTCTTCCTGTGTTACCTTAAGAAGCCACAGGGGTCTTCTCTGCTTATGAATGTTAAATATCTGTCTCCAGAGCTGCAGCAACATGTTCCTGCACTCCCTCAGAGCAGCCTGTTTTCCTCCCCACAAGCCCATGTGGATGCCTCTCCTCTAGTTTCACAGGAGGAAAGAGAGAGGGAGAATTTACCAGCCTCACAGTGAAGCCATTTTGTCTCAAGCTCGTAGCTGCTTCTTCCAGCTTTCCCACCAACACTTTAACTCTGACAGGTGCCTGTACCATCACATGGCTGTCTCTGCCCTAGATATGGGCTCCATTCAGAGGTGAAAGAGCAATGAGAAGATTCTGTTCTCAGCTTCTACAGGGGTTGCTCCTTCTGCCAACAAGAAGAGGTCAGGCAGTCCCACAGCAAAGTTATGAGGGAGAGGTTGGGATAATCCCTCCATTCCCAGACTTGCCTGCCTCCCAGTACAGTAATTCTCCTTTGCTTAAATTCTCTCAAATCCTTTGAAATTAGCAGATGAAAGATAATGCAACTGCACTGCTCTGGGTCTGTGTGGGTACAAAGGAGTAGGATTCTCTTCACAGAAGCTTAGATTTGTTGATTTTTTTTCCCCCTTTTTCCTCTCTTTTCCCCTCTTTCTAAAATTCATGGAGTAGAAACTGTTTTGGTGGTGTGCTGAGGGGTCTTGAGCCAAACATCTTCAGAGAATTTTTCGTATCCATATCAATGTATGAAAACAGAGGAAGGTAGAGAAGAGAAAAACTTACTCCTTCCTGCTTCATGTGCATTGTCATGAGAGCAACAAGTGAGACAAAAAGAAAGAGAAACTTTCTGAGGTCCAACTGGGACTGGAGTCCAACTATGACAAATAGAAGCAGTTCCTGAATGAAAATGCAATCCCTGACCAGGCTCACAGCCTAAACCAGGAACACCATTGAGCAGGAAGGGAACCAAGGCAGAGATCTGTGGATTACACAGTGATCTGTTGGAGGGTATGTCAGTCATTTCCAAAATTGAGTATGAGTAACCTGAACCTCTATTCAAACTCAGGACCACAGCTGCTCTTAGTACTGACAGAAAGACTCAGTTTGGCTAAATGAGGAAAATTATCCCTCTTCATCTCTCGTATGTGTTGAAACGCGGTCCTTCAGACCAAACCAGTATGGTTATTGACACTAAGCTGTTCACATTCCCAGAAGACACGAATTTTCAGTACAGAGTGCTGGCATAGCTACACACAGATGAAGGATAAATTCGCCGTAGCTACTCACCTGATATGCAGGATATGCAATTTAGCAGGTTTGTGTGCATCTCCAGCAGCTTGGTGATCTTCAGCAGGGTGCTCACTTTGAAATGCTCGAGCAGTGCTGCTTTTCTCCTGCACTGTATCCCACACTACAGGAGCTTTGGTTCTGGCAAAGGAAGGGGAGGGAAAGCACATGGCAGGAGCTGCTCGAGCTCCCTTCCCAAGAAGGAGATTCACGAGCCCATTTTGCACAACGTGGCATATTCCAAGGACAAAGGCAAAACAGCTCTTCAGAAATTTCTTCGTGAGCTGGAGATAAAAGTAATCCCTGCTAGGGATGGTTTAGCAGCATGCATATATGGGGGAGGAATTTCAGAGGAAGGGAAATACCCCTCCACCCCATCCTGAGTTTTCAATAATACTTTGTAGTTCTGCCCAGTTTTGAAGTAGCTTAAAAGAAATGGAAGTATTTGGAATGCTTTTACACAAGAAATACTTCCTTTTGTATAATTAAAATTATTGTGGTTGGCTCCTAGAGTGAGAGGCTCATAAATTTGTTTCCAGTAGCAATCTGTATAGTAAATACCCATCCTCTCAAACTGAGTTAACTCGTGTTCATTTTGGGCCTCATCCAGAGCTTATTGATGTCAGAGGAAAGAAACTATTGACTTAAATGGGCTTTGGAGTAGACCCTACAAGGTGAAAAGAACAGATAATCTGGGTTTTTTCTGCCACAAAGAAAAGAGAGAGCCAGTGAAAATAAATAAGTAAAAGTCAAAATAAAATAATCAAATTTAAAAAAATATTTTAAAAGAGGCAAAATAATACCATGAACAGTGTGTGTCTTCATGGTATTCATGTTGTGTGACCCAGAGTTGCTACAGGGAGAGGCAGAGAACCCCTTGGTGCAGAGGGTGACCACAACAACTCTCAGAAATCAGGAGGAGTCATAGTGAGATGAAGAAAATTTGCCTGATTTGCCTTTCATATCTGAAAGTATGGAATTAAAACTTGACCAGGGTGAGTATTACATGAGATAATGTTAGGCTTTATGTGTTCTGGCCAAACCTGTGATATCAGGTTTTGAAGTTTTCAAGTTAAAAACAGAGATCACAAAAATTACATGAGACAAAGATCCTGAAGGACACACAAACCTAGGGAAGGTTTATAAAGAATCCAGTGGTGTTTCTGGCCATGCTGGATGAATTATCAAAAGCTATGAACATCTCTGAAATGAGTTCAGAACCCAGCAGGTTTCCCATGAGAACAGGCATCTGCAATGCAAATTCTGTGCCCAAGCCCTGCAGCATGATTGCCAGATCCAAGTATCAGAGTGATGAATAAATCTCCTTTTCACTCCCCTTACAAATAATGAAAATGTAAGGAATAAAAAATTTGAAGTCTTTTTTTATTGCCCTGGTAGTTTGAGAAATCTGAGTGCTGCTGACACTCCACAAGCGCCTCTTTCCAACTATGGTTATGAGAAATTACTTTATTGTCTAAACCAAGGATGGCATACTCACTTCACTACAGGTCTTCACTTAGGCTCCCATTTGGCTTTTCTTCTTCCTGTTCCCATAATCTTTCTTTGATTTCTTTCCTCCAGACCATATTTCCCAAAACATCCTGGAGGCGAACTTTTTCCCTACAGTGAAACCATTAGTGAAATACCTGTTGAATTCAAGAGGGCCAAGAGGTTGTCAGTGACAACTGACTTCACTCACTTTGCAATTCTGCTTAACTGTAGATAAATTATTCTGTGAAGTTCTCTGCTCTGAAAATCTCCCCAGTATTAACAGACATGGATCTCCTGTGGCCAGGATGCCACAGCTCCCTTGTGCAATTTCCTCACCCAAAGTCAAACAGTATTATTGGTTAGATGTCCCTATAATGTCATTCTTCTCCAGTTATAGCTGCAGTGACTCTGTTTAATATTGTGCACATGGCCTTGGATATTAATTCTGACTTGTCACCCTGTGTTTGCTTTGGTGTGTTCTTTTCATAAGGCCAAGATCATGCTTTACATATTGGCTTTGTGTTCAGCAGATTTTAAAAAGATACAGAGAACAGTGCCATTCAAATGTGATTTTTAGTAACCCAAAAGATCAGCTTAAATCTCCAAGGACAAAGAGCTGACATAAAAGTCTAGTCTTCCAAAATCTTTCACAAATCTATAAAATTCCTGTTAGGCAACCTGATAAGTCACTTGACATTTCCATACTTTGATATCTCCAATTCTGAAGTGAGGTAACACTCTTATCTTTTTGAAGGTAACATGAAACTAATTTTTCCATTGACAGATTATTCTGGGGACTTCTGCCAAAGCAAAGCTTTACTAAAACCTTCCAATGAACATATGTCTAGAGGAAAAACAATGCAGAGACATGAAAATAAGAGAATACTATAAAGGGTCTAACCTCAGTTGACCATTGTCATTGTATATTTATGCAATTTCCTTGTTGCGAGATAAAGTCCTTGATTTGTGTTTACTGATCTGGGTCAAAACACAACAGTGTTGAAAGAGATATTACAGGTTTTGCTTCTGTGTGCACTTTTAAGGTGATATCTCCTTAGTTCTTCACAACCAAAGCAACACCCTTTTCTATTACTGATTTAAAGAGTGATGCGTGGTTGTTGTAGATGAAGGAGGTAAATTACAACTACTTGAGAAAACAAATAGAAACCTGTTTTAGTCATCACATTAGGGTTAAAAAAATACAATATGATTTGGCTATATGGCAGTACAGATGCAAATGGAGTAGTCATATTTACACATATTATTTTGAAGGAAGATTTCCTGATCATTTGCATAGGGGAGAAATCCTTTCATTCCTGCATTCAAAGGGGAGGGAAGAGGCCCCATCTACAAGCAAAATTACAGGAAACAAAAAGAGAAGTCAGTGCACGTTCCAGTACTTGGAGAAAAGTGTTGGATTTGTTCCAAAAAGCCAGCACTATTACTGGAGCTGATACGCCTCCCTAAAACTGTGTAAATTATTCCCTTGATCAGAAAAAGGGTCTGGTGCTGCAAAAACTCTATCAGGGTTGTTGAAATACAAAGGTTTTAGTCAAAAATTATCCTGTACGGTCAGGAGCAGATATATCCTGGGTAGAGAGAAAACAAAGAGCTTGTACAGAGGTTTTCACATAGGAAAAGTTTAGCTTGGAGGAAACATATTTTTTGCAGTTAAAAAGTTTTCACACACAGAGAGAAAATAAAACAATAATAAAACCAAAACACTAAAAAAACCCCAAAACATAAAACCCCGAACAAAAAACAAAGGCAAACAAACAAACAAAAAAACCACAAAAAAATCAATTTTTTTTAATTGGTAAAATGGAAAAAAATATTTAAAAAACAATAAAATTTCTGATTCTTGTACCAAGACAGTAAGAAATAATTAATTTTGACTGCTGATATTAACCCCAGGCCCTACCAGCCAATCTCATCAGAAAGGAATATCTTTCTGGTTTTGCCAGGTAGTCTAGAAGGAAGCTAGATTTATGATTAAAAGGTTATCTGACAATAAAAATATTTGATATATTGATATTTGATTTTCTGTACTTGACATAAAATTAATTTCTCTCTAGTAATAAGACACTAATTATATTATTGCCATTTCAACATTAATTTGCAAAAAATTCACTTTTTTTTTTCCCCAGAAATGTTTTGATGTAACAAAAATTTAGCAAGACAATTGATCTTAATAACCAAAAGACTAAATAATATTTTTTAGTATGTGCTCGGGTTTTTGTGGCAAATGATCCTCACTTGGGCTGACATTGCATTGTCTTAGTTCTCATATTAGGTGTATCTTTGTGATCTTTGTTTCTATTTACATAGAAGATCAAGCTGAGTTCTCCTATCTTCAACTGGAAAAAATTTAGTTAGTTAAGAATGTCGAAGTCTACAGACAGTGCCTCCACCTGAGCTAGTCTGAAACAGGTGTCTCAAAGAGATGGGATGAATCATGTCAAAAATAATTGTGTTCTCCATGGTCTGCAAAGGGAATTGAGAATTATCTCAGCTGCAGTCTTCTGACTGAGATAATTTGAATCCCCTGGTCCACCAGAAAAAAGAAGTGGGACAGCAGCTGGACCATTTATCTTGTCCTAAAATAGGCAGCACCAATTTTCTTCTGACGCTGCAGACCTACCTCTCTTCATGAAACAGAAAGTGAGCTTTGATGCCTTACCTTCAGCCAACTAAAGTGAGAGAATATAAACCCCAACCACAATCTGTAAAGCAAGAAGTCTGTGACCCCAAAGTGGAGTTTTTTTGCATTTACAGCAGTGCAAATAATGAAAGCAGTGTAAACTCACTAACACAAGGTATTAAACCTTTCAGGCTAAACACATCCTTCCAGCTTCTGTTGATATTAATGTTTTTCTACACCAGACCAAAAGGTAAAATTTTGGACTGTATTTGCCAACGAGCATCCAGACAAGCCAGAGACCAACCAGTATCCCATCTTGTAATCCCTATTTGTGAATTTGCTGTTCTGAACACACAATTCTGTATTTCTTTAAAAGAACTACGTCAGAGATAGCAACAAATATAATATTAAACAAAACGAACCCAAAGCTTGTCCTAAGGTTACTCAAAGACACCCATTTTTTATCAACCAAATCACTCAAAACCAAGATTATCACCAGATATAGCAACATTAACATCCGCATTTACCTCAACTCATATCACAACCCAGCTGTGAGAACACCCAAAAAACTCAGCTCCAGAGCCAACTCCCTCCCACTGCCAGTGCACAACTGACCACAAAAGTCATCAAAATTACATCCCTGGTTCCCCTCTGGGGCTGTTCTTTAACTTAACCCTTTTATTTGCAGAAACAGGGAAAAAGCATAGGCCTGAGCAGAGGAAAGATGAAACCCCACATTTCCATCCTCTCTGCTCAGTGGGTTGCATGAGAAAATAGGAAAAGTTGCTTTTTTTTAGGGTGTCAGATGCCTACAAATGGCAATGTGGCCCTTTTAACCCTCCCTGCAGCCAGCTTAAGTGTACCAAGGGCTATGGGTGGGAGATGCTCCCTGACACTGCAAAGATGTGACTGGAAATATGCAAAGCAAAAGGCTTCTCAGAAACTCCCCTGGGAAAAGTCTTCCTTGACTGACAATGGAGGGAGTCTAAGAAGGGCACATTTCCTAGAGCACATCAATAATAAAAATATACAATTCAGTATAAAATCTGCCTACTCCAATAAATTACCTTCTCTTGTTCCTCCCTTGGACATTTCTGTTTGTAGGTACATTCACACATTTGTGAAAGGCAAAAGAGAGAAAGAAAGGAAGAAAGGAAGAAAGGAAGAGAGGAAGAGAGGAAGAAAGGAAGAAAGGAAGAAAGGAAGAAAGAACTACTTTTGTTAAGTTTAGTAAATGAGGTACTGAAAAACAAATCAGATTTGTCACCATCTTAGGAAGAAACATTCAAAAATCTTATGAAAGAAGAACTTTCAGGTTTCAGGAGCTAGTCAGTGTTTCAAGAAGGCAGCTTTATACCGTTTCCACAAGCCCAATCATTATTTAAAATGTTTTGCAAGATCTAAATGCACAAAAGTACTGAGACCCTAGCATGCAGTATTTCAGACTGTAACTGCTAGGAAGAGATACAAACTTTTGTTTATGTTTATGAAGAGATACCCTCATGTTTTAAAGATTCCCAACTTGAGCGCTAAAAGGAAAGTAAGAAAAACTATTGAAAGAGAACAGGAAGGAAACCCCTCATTTGCCTTCTACAATGGAGTAGAATCTTGTCAGACCACGTATCCTGGACATGTGAGACCAGATTCACTGCTCCCAGCTGTGCATCCATGCACACATCATGGAAGAAAGGATTTACTTGGAAACCTACGGGCTAATTGCTGGTGGACTGAGTGATGGGGAGATGCTGATTTATCTCTCTTTAGAAAAAAAAAAAAAAAAAAGCAAGCAAACAAACAAAACCCCAACAAAACCCCATAAAATTCATTGAGCAACAACATAAGGATATTATTTAAGAGCCCAGCAATTACACAGGTTGCCTGTGATCAGAAAGCAGCCTAGAAGCCAGTGCATATTCCCTCTGGAACAGCCAGTAGACAATATTCAGAAAGCAGTCTCCAACCCAGGAACTGAGATGTAGGACTCTTCCCTTCCAACTGAGCTCTTAATTATTAAAGAGGGAATTTTCCTTCAGGCTTTCTTCTCAAAAGAATGGCAGATTATTTTTTAGACATATTTATATGGAGAGTACAGAGCACCTTAAACTCTCTACAGAGATAAAGCAGAGAGTTAGATTAGCTATTAGGAAGAAATTCTTTATTGTGAGGGTGGTGAGGCACTGGAACAGGTTTTCCAAAGGAACTATGTCTGCTCCATACTTGGAAGCATCAAAGGCCAGTTTGAATAGGGCTTTGAGGTGCCAGGTCTAGTGGAAGATGTCCCTGCCCATGGCATGGGGTTGGACTGAAACGATGTTTAAGGTCCCTTCCAACCCAAACCGTACTGGGCTTCTATGATTCTATGATTAATGCCTTTCTCAGGGAAATGAAAGCTTGGATTGTGCCTCAGCAGGAACTGAGCACACATTTAGAAGTGGTGTAAGCACTGCACAGCAGTGAAGTTTTACTTTACTGCTTAGTTGATGAAAGGGAACATGCTCATCCCACTGCGATTGCAGGCCAGGCAGTGGGAAATGAATAAACTCTCTGTTTCCTAAATCCTAGGTAAACCATATTTACCCTTATTCATCTTCCACTGCATCAACACTGGGGATGCTCACTCTGCTTTGTCAAGCAAGGACAGATTTGGGGTCATGACTGGATGGGACACTGAGAAGTCAATCATCTTCAGCTTTAGAAACAGTAGAATGCAAAGCAAAAACTTAGTGTTTCATAATATTTTAGTGAAGGCAACTACCCAGATCCCGTTCTGTGGCAGGATTTCATAAAACACATACAAAAATTTTAGGTTGTATATAGAAGTCAAACAGCTTAATGCAGTCTCAAAAAGTCCCCACATGTTTAAGTAGTAGGGGAATAGAGGTACTATATAAATATAATAAATAAAACTATACTTGGGCCAGGATCTGTAGGAGACAGTAATAGAAAATACCCCAATTGCTTTAGAAATCCATTGTGGTTCCCACTTATGTTAGTGTAGAGACTCTGAACACAAGTGGAAATAAAAATGAGCTGCTGGTTTGAAAACAGAGCAGACTGAAGGCAGTTTGTTTAAAGCTTCTGCATGATTGTAGAGGGCTACATTAATTAACATTGTAGAGGGATAAATGTAGATGCAGTTTCAGGAGAGATGCAGGGGAAGAAGTTTCCAGCCAATGTAAAGCAACAAGCATTCTGGAAAATGAGCTTCCAAAAATTTTCCCTGCTGTTGTGGGCTGAGTTAAACTGATATGCAGTAGGAGAGGACGTTGCATTTCTCCTGGAAAATGAGAAGCACATGGGAAATAAAATTGTCAGAGTTTTTGCTTGGAATTGAAAATTGTTGAAGGCTGAAGTCTTTAATGTAGGGGGTTTATCAACAGAAGCAGAATCTGTGGTTTCTATCTGAGTAGCAGTGAGGTCTGCAAAAGGCACTTCCTGCTGATGAAATTATATAGCTAGAGATTTCGGTCCAGATTTTGTACTCAGGAAGCCCTTGAAAACTTGTTTGCCGCTGTCGAGCTGTGGGAATTAATAGATTTAAAATTAACTACTGACATATTTTTGAGGTAGTCCAAACCTGTCGCTGCAAAGATCCTCGTGCAGTGGGATGGAGAAGTGTCCCTCTGTGTCGCAGTGGGCAGGAGAATGGGCAGTGCTACAAGCAGCAGCTGACCAAGCTGTTTTCCCTAGGCTGGAAGGCAATTTACATTCTAAGATGGCACAGCTCTTTTTGTATCACCATATCCTTAAGGGGATAGGTCACAGGCAGCTAGCCACTGTGATCACAGTTTTCCAACATCTCTCTTAATTTCGTGTCTACACCAGTGAGGCTTCTCAAATGCATCCAGTTATCAAATTCTGGGCACTAAAACACAAATCATTCCCTTTTGGAGGGAGTGGCTTAGCAGCGACATCAAGTAAAGAAGGGGCCCCAAGTTATACATTCTGCAAAGAAATATCCAAATTTCTACTTTTAGGGTTTTCTTCATAAAGATGATGAATGTTATGCTGCTGTTACTTAATGGCCAAAACCTTACAAGTAATTTAAACTGTGCAACTTAAATATAGGCAGCAATTGCCTCTTTTTCCCTCCTGTACAAGGAAGAGGAAGATTTAAACACAATAGGAAGGAATGTAAATTAAATTAAATCAGAAGTGCTAAAATAATGATGACCTTGAAGAAATAGTTGTGGTAACAAAAGCAGTAAAAGCATTTAACACCATCAGAATGGCACAACAACATTAACATCAGCTGTGATTCTGCAGTCTGATGTGGACAGCTATTTGCAGTGCCCATCACCTCTATGGAGAGTTGTAAAAATGTTTCACCTCCCCACATGCATCTAACTGGGGTCTGAGGACCATCAATTAATATGAGACTGGGAAAGAGAACATCTGACAGGGGAAAAAAGATCCACAAAAAGCATGACTCCTGTGAATCAAAAAGCAGCTCCCCCTCCTTCATGGTGGCATAAGGCAACATGAGAAACATGAAGGAAACATTTTTGAAAATGTAATCCTAATGCTGGGTGGAATTTTTCAGTTCCTAAAATAGCCTGAGTTGCTGCAAGTGCAGGTAGGAGTTTCTGCTTCCAGGAAATTGCTTTGCCTTTCCAAATAGCACAAACGTTTCTCCAACAAGTAGGCCTATGCAGAAGTAGAGTGCTCCTTTAGGGCATATTTCTGTCCTGAGGAAATCAATGAGAGCGTTGCTATTAACTGTTTTGGGAGCAGGATATGGCCCATAATCTGATTAACAGATGCTTTGAGTCTGTGTAGACTGAGTTTTCAAAGACATACACAGATAAAAGACTTTTACTTTCATGTCACACTTATCTTTCTTTGTTGTAGCGTAAAAGTCTGTAAAATGTTACCTTACTCTTAACTCATAATACAGCTGTTTTACTTATGCTCAAAATATTTCATCCTGCCAGGGCCATCATGGTGGATAATCTAATTATATAGTTAATTCCACACATGCATTGTGGCCTTCAGGGAAATGACAATTTTGGACTAGATGTTTCACTTCAAGCATGGCTAAGTGCTGACAGAGAAGTGGAGCAGCAACATCCCTCCTGAGCAGCAACAATACCAGCCTGACACTTTTGCTATTCTATTGAGACTCAGGCAATCTGCTGAGAAGGGAAGGCCGTGGTTTATATCTGTGGGCTGGAGAGTGAAGTCCTTGGTGGGGAGATGGACAACCAGTCCTTGTTGGGTTTGCCTGGCCAGGTTTTGATAGGAGGGAGGCTACAAGGGTGGCGTCTGTGAGAAGCTGCTGAAAGTTTCCTCCATGGCCAGCAGAGAAAATTCCAAACAGCTCCAAGACTGGGCCGGCCAAGGCTGGGCCTGTCAGAAATGGCGGCAACACCGCTGTAATAACATATTTAGAAAGGAATATAAAGTTATTGCACAGGGGTAATTGTGGCCAGAGGTGAGAATATGTGAGAGGAACAGCTCTGCAGACAGCGAGGTCAGTGGAAAAGGAATGGCAAGAGGTGCTCCAGGTGCTGGAGCTGAGATTCCCCTGCAGCCCATGGAAGAGCCCCACACCAGAGCAGGTGGGCGCCCAAAGGAGGCTGTGACCCCGTGGGAAACCTGTGCTGGAGCAGGGTCCTGGCAGGCACCTGTGGACTCATCGAGAGAGGAGCCCACTCTGAAGCAGATTTCCTCAGTTACTGCTCTTTATAAGTTCTTTCTCCTTCTGAGAAAGTTGCTGAAGCCACGGTATGGGGAGAGGAACAAACTCTGATTTCCCTTGTGCCTAGGTTTAGGCTTCTCTTCCCAAGTAGGGAATGTCAAGTTGCCAAGTAGGTATGTCAAAAGGCCCAGCTTACCCAGCAGTGCATTAAAAATCCTTTCCAAACCTTAAAAATGCAAGCCTCGCTTCTTTAGAGCTGAAGTTTTTCTCTCTATTAGATAAAATTGATTTTTCTCAGAAACCATTCTTCTTACCTTTATATCTAAGCCCGACAGGTCTTAGACCCCAGCCCTCTCCTTGCAGCTGCTGTGAGTTTTTCTTCTCTCTCCTTACACTCATGGTCTTGTTCACAGTCCATCAGGTTTGGATCTCAGTCACAGAGCCTTACACTACACATAGAAATATGTGGAAATAAAAAAATCAGGCAGCTTAGTAATGTGTGCCAGAAAGAAAACTGAACTTTCAACCTAGAGGCTGACAAATTCCACTTACCCTGAATTTACTCCTCTATGGCACTGTGATGGTGGAATAAGGATTTCTTCTCTTCATTGGGAAGGTAGGTTGAGATTGTTCTAATGTGAAGGTGAAACGTCTTTTTTAAGTGGCCAACATAACCTTAAGAGGTTTTGTTGACAGCTGACACCCACCCTAACCCCTGCAAAAACCCCTCTGCAGATATTTTTTTTCCATTCTGCTTCCCAAAGAATCCACATACACTTCAAAAGCAGCAGGGCTCACTCGCTACAAGAGGAGTACAAGCGGAAAAAGCCTCAAGCTGCACCAGGTTTAGAGATTGGATGTTAGGCAAAATTACTTCACTGAAAGGGTAGTCAGGCATTGGAACAGGCTCCCAGGACAGTGATGGGGTCACCATCCCTGAAGTGTTCAAAAAAACCATATAGATGCTGTGCTTAGAGACATGGGTTAGTGGTGGACTTGGCATTGCTGGGTTAATGGTTGGACTTGATGACCTTAGAGGGCTTTTCCAACCTTAGTGATTCCATGATTCTAAAAAATGTTGTGGAAGGGCCATTATTGCTCTAAGGGCTGTTGCAAATTACAGCTGATGCTCCACCATAGGAACAGCTCCAGACTTTGCCCACGAGCAATTGCAGAGGACACTGAGGCTTCACAAACATGTATGTTATTCATGTGTGTCTCTAGTGTTTGGATTGAAGTTCATTGGTGTTGTTCCTGTGCAATTTCCTGTCCTTTTCAAAACCAACATGGGGCATCTTGCTGTTTTGTGATAGATCATCACATTTATCATTGGTTCTGCTACAACAGTGGGCAAAAAAAACCTGTATATAATCCTTGGTTGATCACAGGGGCTTGAGTTTTTCAAAATCACTCAGTGTTGAAATAAGTTTGCTCCCAGTGATGACAGAATCTTGAACTGCCTACAGCAGTGTGGACACCGGTGCTCATCTCCGTGCAGTCATTCAGGCAGACAGAATGGAAGAAATTTGTATTCCCAAATCGCCACCCTGAAATCTCCCTAACATGAGGAGTCACTCAGCCTCACCTTACTTATTTTTGTTTGAGTTGTCCAGGCACTTAAGGCTGCACATGTACTGAACTTCTGTTCTCCCGGCAAGGCAGGGTAGAACCACCCTGCTTGGTGTCTAGACAGCTTCACAGTCTATGAGGAGTTGCTCCTCTTCTTGGGTCTCATGGAGAGGCCAGACCGTCAGGCATCATCAGAGCATTCCTGACATGAGTCAACAGGCTCAAAAGCCCTGGAAGAAGCACTGCTGACTACTGCTTTGTGACTGGCAGAGTCACCTTGGCATTTATACCACAACCTTTAGGCTACATCACTTGTTTAAGCACTGGAAAACGTAAGTGTTCATTTCCTAATTTAGCTTGTTGCTACTCCCATCTCCTAGAAACTTTGTAATACTCAGACCAGAAGATATTTGGCAAAGGAGTACTCTGCCCTTCCTCCTGATGTTGGGCAACACCTGCAACAGCAAGGCAAGCTGAAAGAAAAGTCTTGACCTTAGTGCAGGGCTCACGGCATTCACCATTCATGGAGAAACATGCTGGGTCCTGTTCCAAAGTCTCCTTCCAATATCACCTATGACACTTAGCATTGATGATCATTTGCTTTAGGACAAAAACATTCCAGTATGAATAAGGCAGCTGTTAGGAGTCCCAATTATTTCTCAGAGTGCTGTAATTATGGTGCTGGAAATTTAGGTTCTTCCTGGTTTATTCTTTATTTCAATTCCTTTCTCCAACACTTCAATTTTTTCTCTCTCTGTCTCTCTGCACAGTCTAACCACACTTCCTCCACAGGATAGGAGGCTATTTTCTCACAAAAAGAGATTAATTACTTCAGGAAGGGAGGGGACTTTTTCCTTGCATAAGGTGGCACATATAACTACTTGGGCATCTGGTAGACTTCTGCATCTGGGCCAGTTTCCTCAAACTCCATTGACAAAAAATGGAGTTAAGTGGTTTATTTTTGCAGCTACTTTTGGATGTGAAAAATTATGCCCAAATGCTTCCTTTATTTTCTCAACTTGACAATAAAGGCAGCTGAGGGAGACTGGCTCATGTGTGGATGTGAACACTACTGATATTTAAACCTTGGTGCATCTCACCCTTCACATTTTGCAGGACCTCATTTAATAGAACTATTTGCAATGACCCAAGGCAATCAATCAATATACCTCTGAACTGAGGAAAAATTGCATTCAAGAAGAGATCAAACTTCGTACTCTGATGTAATTTCTAATCTTTAGATGTATTTTCTCATTTTCTTCTAGGAAACCTAGTCAAGATACCTCTCTTGCTGTTTCTGCTGGTGAGAGACTAAGCCATGATTATGATTGATGACTCTCTCCCCCAAAGAAGTGGAATTGCATCTGCTGAACTCCTGCTCAGAGGAGGACAGAGCTCATAACTGGCTGAAAAGCTTCTTCAGGAACGCTGACACATGCTACACTAATTCACAAGAATGTGAAAGCAATCTCCTGGACATGACAATTCAGTGACTGGCTGCAGTTAGCAAGCGGTTGGGAACATGATCTAAAACTCCAACCTCTCATTTATCTCAGGCTAAGTGTTGACAAAACACTTTTCAGACTCTATGAAATGCAGATATGTTGCACAGTCATTTAGGCAGGAATTTCTTGGCTTTAGCCCTTGGACAACCTTGTAGTTAAACAGTTAAAGAAAATTGGTCAGAGAAATTAATAGCATTCATTATTTTTAACCATGCATTTCTGTGTGTATATGTGTGTGTGTGTAGAGAAAAAGATAAATATGGTTTTTAATCTGCTAATGTTATGTCAATCTTGTTATGTATACCACAATTTGGAGTTTCTGGTGATGTTGCTTTCACCCAAGCCCACTCTGCTCACAATTGGTTGCATGGCCATGATGGCTTCACAGAAACAGAGAATCATAGAATTGTTTAGGTTGGAAAAAACCTTGAAAATCATCAATCCAATCATTAACTCAGCACTGCCAAGTTCACCACTAAACCATGTCCCTAAACACCACATCTTGATGTTTCATGAGCTCTCCATGGGATGGTGATTCCAACGCTTCCCTGGTCAGCCTGTTCTAGTGCTTGACCCCCCTTTCAGTGAAGAAATTGTTCCTAATCTCCAATCTAAATTTTCCCTGGTTGTAAAAAATCCTTTGGAAGAGGTAACATGGGTTTAGTAAAACATCACATGGTTTTTGTGATCTGATAAGCAAAGATGAAACTGCTGGCATGAGGAAGGAGAAGGTCAAGTGCCTCTCAGCATCCCCCTTGAAGGTTTTACTCCTGACTGTGAATGCTCCTGGCACATCTCTGCTGAGGCTGCACCTGAGCAGGAGGTCAGACCATGGGATCCTTCAGCCAAATCACTTCATCTTCTTGTTCACCAGCTTTTAAACAAGTCACTGATTGACAAGCTGCATTTTCAGCAGTGCTCAGGGACAAATTTTTAAGGCTCACATGTTGGGCTGTCTTTATAAGACTGCTCCATACCTGCAGCTCACCCAAGATTTAAGAATTGGTTGCTACCTTATTTTACTCCCATGTAAAAAAAAGAGTGAAGAATCGAGTCCTCCAGGGTTAACAAAGGAGGGAAAGATATAATTTTGAACAGGAAAATGCTGTAGACCAGTAATTTCTAAGAATAAAACATGAGTTCATTTACAATCATATCTTTCACAGAAATCTACCAGGAGTTGTGTTTTGTATGGATTTTTAATTGGTAAAATCAACAACTTAAAAAAAGAGAAATAAATATAAATAATTCAGGAAATAAAGGTTATTCTGAATCATAAAACTTCTTCCACATGTACATTTGCACACATAATACCTGGCAAAATTATTTTGGTGCATGACCCAAAACACAGTAGTTTCAATCAAATGGAGAAGGACAATGATGTCATTAAAGATCTCTTTTCACTATTTTTGGCCCATAGGTTCTCTCTCCATACCATCCCTGGGTTTCTTTCTCCACCTTCTTCCTCATTTCATTTTCCCATGTCTTGGCAGGATAGCCCAAGGGCTGTTCTAACCAGTGCCAGGTTGTTATTCCTATTTGCACAGGAGAGAAGCTAATCCGGCAGAGCTTCTTGATGCAAAATTAAAATGAAAGCTTTGTGCTAATCATTTCCTTCATGAGCAGACCTTAGCTCCACATCCAATATTTGTATTTCCCCATTCAATGATGTAAAGTAGTTTTGAAGTTTGGATCTTTAAGAGCAGTTGAGCAGCTGATCTGGTAGACAGAAGAGGTGTAGTCCAAACCTTTCCCTCAAATTTAACTTGAATTTAGCTGTTAGCAATTTACAATTAATTCCCTGGTTTGAATTGGTTGCCTTCTCTGACTAAACAAAATAAATCTCTCTAAAGCTAGAAGAACATTTTTTATTGAGGTAAATGGCAAATATGCCCTTCAACACTTATTCTGATGACAATAAAACAAAGTCAAAGTTATCAAACAAAACTTACTGAAAACTCATTTACAACACAATTATTTCTACAAAAATCAAGGGTACAAAGTACAATCTAAATAAAGTCTTTCACTTAGCAACTTGTTTTCTTTCCATAGGCTCTTATTCCAAATAGCAGCATTTATTGACATTTAGTCATGCAGGAAATGGCTAGTTTTGAATAGAGGTGTTGAGTGTGGATGCAACTTACTGACATTGGCACATACTGCTTGGGTTAGGATCTTGGGGATGGAAGAGACACAAAAATGGGATGAAAATAAGAGATTAAATCCTGGTCTTTGCAAAACACTGCACTGGCAGACTGTCTGTAGCAAAAATTACACAAAACCTGTCCATCAGTTATAACTTTGGATGATTCCTGCCTCAAAGCAGACTTTCCTGAAAAAATGTCAGAAAAATTCCTGGGTTATGAATATCAAAGCAGTAGGGTTTGATTTTTGAAGGATGTAGTTCAAATTTGACCTCATTTTTCAGGTGAGGCTCAGGCCATTATCTCAGCCAGGGGCGAAACAAGACAGGCCTATATGCAAGTTTTTATATGGTTACAGGATAATTCGACTGGCAATGATCTAGTCCAACATGCTGGTTGAAGTAGGGAGCAGGGCCAGCTCTGACCCTCCTTCATCTGTATAATTTCCAAGTTGTGAAAGTAGACAAATCACCAAACCATTTCACTAAACACTTTCCTATTTTTTCTGTTCCAATCTTCAGGTTCATGCCAAATCATGAACTGCACAGGAAAAATATTTGCTTAAGCAAATGACATAAAAACTTGGTGCCAAAACTTGACATATGTTGAGCAATTCCTTACAAATTCTGCTGATGCTAATTGGTTATGAAGATCCTTTACAAATCCCTAGCCCACTCTTATTTCAGCTCCTATTTCTCTGTGATTCTTAATCACACAGAATCACAGAATTGGTAAGGCTTGAAGGGACCACTGGAGGTCATCTACTTCAAATTCCCTGTTCAAGCAGGAGTGCTGCCCTAGAGACGTTACTCAGAATTGTGTCCTGATGGCTGTTGAGTATCTCCAGAGAAGTAGATTCCACAACCTCTCTGGGCAAATGCATTCAAAGGTTTCCTTTCCAGACAAATGTAATAGCTGCTCACACTGTGAGGCTCTGAGACCCTCAGGAAAATCCAATAATTAAAGAATGGGACAGGAAAGAGAATCAAAATATTTTGTCCATTGGTCTTGTCCTAGAACTAGAACCACTGAGTGCACTGGACACAGACCACACTGCAAAATATAAAAGCAATTTCAGGTTTTGGGAGCTGGGGTTGGGGTTTGGCTTTTTATGGCAGCTAAGTGTATTGTTTTTTTTTTTTGTTTTCCAAGTTTTGTGCATTGTCATCTGCAATATCCTTCGATGGCTGAATGAGCTTGTAGGCTGAGCAGTTTGTAGCTTGCTTTGCTTTTCAACAGGAATCTTACACATACACCATACGAGCTGGTTATTTTCCTTCCCTTTTTTTTTCTTTTTGTAAACACAATTTTAATTCAGAGGGGCTGATTTGATTATTTTTTGTACAATATTCTGAAACCATTAAACAGCCTGCACGTTATCAACTGCTCAATAATTCTACCCCATTTTCCTCCCCCTGCTAACAGGTTATCATCTTGCCATGCTCTGTGCTTTAGATTCAGTCATTGCTGGCGTGCAAGGAAAGCCTGCAGCAACCAAGCGGGGCATTCCTTCAATCTGTATTTAACAGTTAATTGCAAACCTGTTCCTTGAAGTACTGCCACAATTCCTTGCTTCGCTGCAAAGTCTTTGATATCAACCTACTGCTTTTGGAAAGATTACAACCTGTGCACTCGGTTACCCTGGTCAGATGTGCACAAGAACATCAAGTATGAAAATAAAATTGCTCTCTCCAGAGCGTGTGAACCCAACAAACCTCTCAGTTGCTGTGTTAGATATGCTTCAAACCAGTGCAACCCTGCAGGGCAGGTGTTTTGGGAGAATGGAAATTTCCAGCCAGGGAGTTGAATTTCTGGGTGGGAAGGGAGGGATGAAATGGAGAGGGGACATATAACGTGGGGTATTTCTCACATATTTTGCCAGAATTTTGTTCACACCAAATAAAGATCTGTTGTCCCCCCAGTAGCTTAACATTGAGTGTTATTCTCCCTTCCAGTAATGTAAATCCAGAATGGCACCCTCACAGTGCATTCAACAGGATTTTAATCCAGATTTGTAACTTCTCTTAGGGAAGAGACATGACACACATTGAACAGAAAAGTAAAATTGCTTTCTAACTAAGTTGCTCAAACTAATAACCTATCAAAAGTGGGTTAAGCACAGAGCACAGAGCACACAGAATAAAAAGCTTCACTTCCATCAATTAGGCACAGGAGAGATGTGCTGAAGCAAATAAAGCCTTACATGGCTTGCACTCATATGAATACTTTGGGTTGCAAGGGACTTCTAAAAGTCACCTATTTTCCCCACCCTGGAAAAAGCAGGAACATCTTCCATTAGATCAGACTGTTCAGTCTCATCCAGCCTGGCTTTGAATGTTTGAATGGATGAGTCACTCACCACCTCTCTGGAGAACCTGTGTCTCACCCCTCATTGTAAAAACATTTCTTCCTTATATCTAATCTAAATTGAACCTCTTTTACTTTAAACCCATTATTCCTTGCCCTATCACTACAGGCTCTGCCAAAAAGTCTGTTCCACTTGCTACATTGTGCTAATATTTGGAGTCCACTTGAAATTATTGATCTTTTTTATAGCCAGATTTGTGTAATTTAAATGTCCTCAATATCTCCAGCACTTCACTAATATTTTAGTGGAGTCCATGTCAATGTTAATGCATTGCCACAAGTGTGTCTATTGTCTAACATTAGAGATTTGTGCATAAATGCATAAACTAACTAGGTATTGATTTCCTCTTTCTTTTGTGGAAAGAAGAGCTTGAGCAGAGTAGGATCAGGAATTGCTGATTGTATTGGAGGTTTGGAAATATCTTTGGCTCCAGGCAGTCTTACCTGGGTATAGCCCAGGATGTGCACAGGCTGCAGATGTCAGTCCATGGTGATTTACTTATTTTGCAGACTCATCTACAATTTTTAATACTGTTTGACCAGGAGAACCTCTTTATAAGTTTGCAACTTGTCCGTGTCCTCCATCTGAGTGTTGCACCACTTCTGGTGCAGACTGGGAAATCACTTGTCCATCCACACAGTTCACCTCCTGCTCACATACGCTTACATGATAAAGTCCAGTCAGTTTTTTATTCTAGGGTAGACATGCAAAATCCAACTTCAGCCTGAAAATCAAGGTCCATGGCAGGGGTTGGACCTAATGATCCTTCAGGTCCCTTCTAACCCAAGCCATACTATGATATGATGTGATATGATGTGATTGTTATATGATATTTGATATAAGATATATGATACTCCTGCACTCCCAACAGACCCTTTTCTGACCTGTGCACATAATCACCATCTCTGGGGTATCTTGGCAGGGTTAGGGATAAGACATGCTTTGGGAACTGTCAGTGAGTTAATGGGCTTGTCAAACCACTTTTCTACCTCTGTCTAAATGGGATCAGGAATTATATGAAGTCTTTCTGGGCTGAGGTTCAGAACAGGAGGGAAATAAAAAATTCTTGCAGATTTTAGAAGAAGCAGCTGGAAAGATTATCCTTATATATCTGTACTAGAAGAACAAATGTCAAACTAAATTATCAACAGCAGATGTATATTAAAAAAGATTTAATCACTGAAGAGGCTGCTACAATCACCTTGCAGGAGTGTTTTCTGCAGAAAGTCTAAAGAACTTAACCAGTGAGTGGACATTTTTGGTTTGGACCTTGAATTCAAATTATTCTGCAGTCAACAATATTTTCCAATTTGTCTATAGCCTGGTTTAATTATGAATACCAGAAAGGCACATATTATTTCAGTATAAGTTTTAGTGATGTCATGTATCTGAAGAGCATCACCTTCTACATGGTAGGATTGTATCCTGCACTTTAGGAACTTTTACCAAAAAAAAATTACCTCATGCAGAAAATAATCTTCTTTTGGGTTTGAAGTCTTTTCTAAACCATCATTTTCCAGAATGCCTATGGATTGTGTTGATTATGCATATATTGGTGAATGCACTGTGCACCTAAACATCTCTTGAACCTCATATCAATGGAACGCAGTTCCAGATATATATGATTTTCTTATCTGTCTGTTAACCATGATTTCTTCTTACACCTAAACACCCTTTTCTGAGATATTTCAACAGGATTGAGCATTTGTTTTACCAAAGCCTCATGAAAAGGCTCTGGGTAATAAACCTGCACACTCCCAGCAATTCTCCCAATAGCTGCTTACATCACTTGAAGAACTCACTCAGGTTTTTATTCCTTACACAAGTGAATTATTTATTTAAATACATAAGATTCCAACAGCTGCTTTAGTAAAATGAAGCCGAGCTCCACAAGCAGTGATTCAAACAGAGGTGAGTAATTTTTGCAGTGTTTGGAGTAATATTTACATGACTAGTGGTACTTGCTGCAGTGCAAGCAAAGGATAATACTTCTTCATTGCTTCTTTTTCTCATGTATGAAACTGCAAATTGGAGAAAGACCAAAGAATGTTTTCATAGAGTTGCATGCACATTAATCATTTTAGAGACTTCAAACAATTACATGTACAACATTATAAAACTGAGAATTGAAAGAAGTGAACTAAAATCTTGGAACTGAACAAGCTGAAGTGTTGAGAGTGAGTTAAATAAAAAACTGGATCCAGATCTGAAATTTTCTAATGGCATCATCTGGCTCCCCAGCAAGCATAACCTAAAGCCTAGTAACAAGTTAAGCCTGAATTTAGGGAAGTTCGCATGTCACTTTTAAATCTGAGGGTTTGGCTCATTTCTGAAATTCACAAGTACCAAAATGGATTCTGCAGGTTAAAGCATTTTACCTTTGACTTCAACAGGAACAGATTTGTTGCCAAAGCACCTTTGCTGTTGGCAGTATCACTACAACAAGTATGGAAACCAACTTATCAACTATGGGTTTGAAAGTTCAACTTAAAATCACATTGTCCTGAGCTTGCCTTCTGTCTCAGGATGTAAAAAGAAAAAGATCTCTTCCATTACTCCCCACAGAAGAATGGTTTGTTTCTGCAGAACAACTGCCTTTCCAATTTTCCACATCGGGACTTTATTCCCTTTACTGCTGAGTTTACCATTAAAGTCACAAACATATTCATTTCTCTTTTGCTAGCAATTAGTTCTTCAAGACATGGGCAGATGTTACTCTTTAGCTGTAGCCTAAATATATGAGCTCCTATTTGCCATAAGATGTAATAGATCATGTTCCACATACAGTTTTCAAATGACTTCAAGCCTTAATCATAATAAAGACTCAAGAGTTGATGTTCCTTTCATCTACAGATTATTACTGAACATTTCTAATAATCTAGTTAGGTTGTATGAAAAGCACATAAAGAGACTCATTTTTTTTTAATACCAAGGTAAATAAAAAGACAAATCCAACAATAACACATTTTTTCTTTCCCTTTTTGCTTTCACACTGAGTAATTTTCTATAAAAGAAAGTACGTTGGAAGCAGCCAGGAAAGCTATTAAATATTGTTCTTGTTTTCTTTTTCACCTGTGAAATGCCACACAGAGATTTAAATCTTTGCTTCAGTGTTTTTTCCCTGAATTAATTCATTTACATGGAACTAAAATTCCTTTGATAAAAAAAAAAAAGAAAAATGAAAACTACAGCCACAGTTTATTTAAGGTTCATTTTATGCCCTTAAATAATAACTGTACCTTTAAAAGGTGTGAGTTCATTGACAGGCTTCTAATATGCCTTGGTAATTGCATGATACCACTCAATAATTACCATTGCCAGAGACACTTGCACATCCTATCCCAAGGACAGGTAGGGGAGAGAAAAAGGAAGATGTGAGCCAGGTGTAAGGGCAAAGAGGAGACAGAGAGGTGGAATGTGATTCCCAGCAGGTAGGAGGTTGTCCAAAGTTTTTTTCCTAAGCTCAAGCTGCAAGAGTATTTGTCCCTCCTGCTGTTCTCGTCTCAGCTCAGGTGGCACAGCCCAACAGGCTGGATGTTGGCTCACGGATCAAGAAACTGATCCTTGAGCTGGGACACGTGGGTTCATGAGAAATGTGCCAAAAAACTCCTGAAGAAATGTTGGACAAAAAGCTACAACTCCTTTGATTTTGATAGCTGGAAGTAACTGCAAGCCAAAGTGACGCAAATACCTTTCAACATTTTTACCAAAGCACTCATGAGATTCTTTTTCTTTCCACAAAATATGACATTTTGTCTCAAACTGACTGCAAATATGTGTTGACAGAGTGGGAATTTCACTGTGTGGAAATTCCAGATTTGGTTCTGACAATCTGTATTTGGCCAGAGTCACCAGACTTTCCTTAGCTATTTATCATTGTTTATATTCAAGATGACCTTTCCAAACAGGCATAAAAATATTTGGTCTGTTATTTAGGTTTTGCATCATGTTATAACTTATTTCATTTAAACTGCTCACATACATAAAAATTATACTAATGCTTAGAAAATGAAAGTGTTTGCCCTCATCTATGCTGAATAAACAGACGGCTTCTAAATATTATTTTATGCTATTTTATTTTATTTCATTCAAAGTTTTGGAGGAAGAGGACAGATAAATTGAGATGGATACCATCCTTGAGAAAGATTTAACTGGGAAATTTTCAGAGTTCTGAAAAAGACCCAAAGGCAAACAACTGAAAAAGTGACTGATAGATCAAAATTGATTAAGTTCTACAGCAGTAGCAAAAAAATAGGGAAACAGTTGTCCATTCTTCTTCAAATCACTTTCATTATGTCATTTGGACACCAGGATATCTGACCTGTGGGAATCTGGGTGTCATAAATTAAAAAGTGAAATTTATTTCATTTTGCCTCACTTTCCCCATTTGCAAAATAGGGAAAAAGTATCTGGTGTGCTGTCCAGAGTGTGTAGAGAACCTTTGAGAATAAAAAGCAATAATAATTTTATCCCTCTAATTTTTTTCTCTAAAAATCTGTCATTCATAGATCTTGGTGTGCTTTTCAAGTGCCTGACTAAATCCTCTGCCATCTCCACTCTCTGCTCCACAAGCAGAGTTTTGTTTCTGTTTTTGTTTTTTTACAACGAGCCGAATTCCTCCGTCAGTGCGAGGTCTTTAAAAAGTCTCTTTTCTTTTGACCAACCCATTTAAATGAAGATATGGCTCTTGTCAGGACTGATGTTTAGAAGCAGATCCTGTCCTCCCTTAGGAAAACTCTTTAGAAATGAGGTGAGCCATCACCATCACCCAGAGCAGGACTCACGCTGGACCTCCTCATTTCCCTGCCTGCTCAAAAATCCACATTTCTCCATAGCTTTGCTCCACGGCTTGGAAAACCTTAATGGCCTTTCATTGCAAACTTCCTTTCAGCACACAGCCCAGCAATTAGTCCCCAGCCATGCTTCACGACCTCTGGCTGCCTCTCTGCGAGCTTTGATCTCAACTTTGCTCGCTGACACACATCTAATAACCCACCATGGCACCAGCTAAGCTATCAGCTCCTAATTTATGCCTCACCCTGCATCCTAGGCCAAATAGGGGGTGTAATTAGCTATTATACCAGCCAGAAGTTTGACCTGACCTCCTGTTCTGAAGTCAAGCAGGGAAAAGAAAAGAGGAAAGCTATTGGAAATGAGTTTCATGGGTCTCTGAAAAAAAAAAAAAAAGGCAATATCCATCCCTTCGCAGATGAGCCTGGGCTGGTTTACAGATTTCCACCAGTCACCATCAGAAGAAGAAATTTCTTAATGTCTACCCATTATCTAGAGATATCACTGTCATTTTAGCAGAATATAGTTCCTGTAAAATCAAGCACTTCTCCAAAGACATGAGTAGAGTCAGATGAACAAGAAATGTTAGAGAAGCTCAGTGTTTTTCTACCTGATTAAATAAGATGTGGAAAGATACGTCAAACTCAGAAAGGCTTTTTTGGGTCCCACCATTTCTGGATTACACAGTTAATGTTTTTTTATACTGTTTCTGTTTTATTTTTTTTTTAAGTGATATAAAAATGATAGGTGGCAGCAAGTTGAACAGGAGCAAAGGCAGTTTTATTTCAAGTCTATTTTTTTCAGGCTGAAATGAAATATTGCAGCTCTGAACCCTTGGAAAGGATGTTTATTCTACTCTAAATAAAACTGAAGTATATTTTTAAATGAAACATCACCTCAAATTTGAAAGCATCCAAATATAAAAACATTTACATTTTTTCCAAAACCCCTTTCCCCTTTTCCTTTTTTTTTTTTTTTTTTTTTTTTTTTTTTTTTTTTTTTTTCCTTCTCAATTGAAACAAATCTCTTTGACGAGCACAAATTCACAAAACATGCCAGTCAACCCACTTGTATAATTCCAGTGGGAAAAAATTCTTGTTTGGATCAACCCTTCTGTCCAGTGCAGCCACTGCTCCGGAGTCAGAGAGAGAAGGGAGCCTGGCCAAGCTGAGTGGATTTTCCTGCTGCCAAGGATGCAGGAGGACAGTGTGGAACTCACTCTCATCTGGCACACATCCCAGTACACAGACAGCCACCGGCCAGAGCAGGCAGAATAAAGTTCAGGATGTCTCTTATCCCACTTGGAGCAGGATAAACGCTCTGCAAGCACCCAGCCTCATTGCGCCTTTCCTTCGAGTTGGGACAACCTCCATATGCCTCTTGTAGGAGAGCAAAGTGACCTTCTGCACCCAAAGTTTAACCTACAGAGTCCTTTTGGTACCAACTGCAGGATCCCTGGCATGGACAGAAAAAGGTAGGAAAAGCTGGATGGGTTTTTAGTATCTTTAAGCAGGGAGAAGAAGCAAAAAATAAGGAGCAAAAAAATAAGGAGCATCATGGGCAGGTCAGCTCTTTTGAGTTAACCAGCAAGTGCTGAGATTTAGAGTGGTTTTATTCCAGCTATGTTGCAGATCACAGTGATTTTTAAAAGATTTAGTCAAATTGAACTGCTGAAGAGTTTACTTGACCACTTCTCTGTCACATGATGAAGAAATGAAAACAGCTCTCTTATGTGTTTTCATAAAACTCTGGTCACAAGTGTTATCTTTCCATTTGTGCTGCCAGCTCAGAGAAACCACCGTGGGTTTTTGCCCTAGAATAGTCTAAAACAGTCTAAGTTACATATCAATGATACACAGAGGCTTCTGTTGGGGCAGTCCTTCTTTTAAAGGACCAGTTCATACTTTGTTGGGGATTTTAAACATGTGTCTTACAGGCTTTTTTGAATTTCCTTATAGTACAAGTGAGACAGAAAATAAGATAGCAAAAAGTAATTTAAAAGGAAACCATGGACATGCATGTGAAAAGTGTTTTATTTTGCACGACAGCTCTTTGTCTTTGGTGCTATATTCTACACTTCATTTCACTTGAAAAAACTCTGATGGTCAGATGTGAACTTTTATACACTGGGAGGACGTCAGGTTTTGGAGTTCATTCCATTCCCTGTCTGCAATGAGCCATCAAGGACCTGGTTTCATAACCCCAGCTGACCTAAAACTGGTCCAATCTACTCCCTGCAAACTCTTCAGAGAGAAACCTGGGACCTCTTCCAGGACCTCTCTGACAGTGGTGTCCCATGTCTTGGACCTTGAAACACCATGGACATACTGCTCTTGACATACTGAGGAATACACAGATGGTTTTTGTTGCAAGAGCTCTGACCACATGAAATCCAAATTATGTCCTCAGAACATTGCAGTTCAGATAAATGTCCACTTCATTTCCCTTTCTTGCATTAAGCAGTACCTCCTTAGGTCCCTTTTCTGGTGGAATGGACATTCCCTAGATGGAACAGGAAATCATTCAAGATCCAGTTCACACAGGAGGTCAAAGTTTCCAGACAAAAGTATTCTTTTGGCTTGATGAAGATGAATTCAGTCATGCAATACCCCCAGAAGGACCAGACAGCTGATCTTCAGGAAATACCTGTGCCAGCACTGACGGACTTGCTGTCTCTGGACAGCAGCAGCATTTCTCTTTCAGGGGAGATTCAACAGCCCAAACAAGAGGGTAAGGTTAACAGAACACTGTTAAGGATTGTAAATTTTAGAAATCTGGGCTAGACCAGTGTTATTTGTCCAGGATTAATTTGGTTGGGGAAAAGATGTGGTATCTGGAACACTCCGTGTCTTGGCTTTGGGGAGGAGAAGTGTTATGAGGGACAGTGCAGAAGCCCTTGGTCTGCTGTAGAGAGATGACTGGAGCAGTTTAATCACTAAAAAGCATCATTTATAAGCACTGTGGGCCTGAGATGATTATTTGACACCACACTTCCAAGAAACCTTTAAGTCAATGCTGATAAAAATAAAGTGATGGTACAAAGAACGCAAGAGAAGTGAAAAATGAAAAAGAGCAAATTATTATCTGAATCATCTGAAAAGGACCTGAGCAAGCAGGATGTTACGCTTCACCCAAAAACAGATGATGGACAAGGAGGGGGAAAATTATTCTACCAAAAATGGGTGTAACAAGGTCTGAAAGGTAGAAGTGGAAGCTAAAATAAACATTGACTGGAACAAATGAGAGTAATTAAATATTGGAACAACAAATTTTGCCACCAGCCACTTGCAAATCTAGACTGATCTGTGCTGCAGAGTCAGGATCTAATAAAGATTAAAGCAAGAATAACTTCAGAGAAGTCTCTGCCTTTAGCAGCTGATAGGTCAAACAAGATGACAAAATAAGCCCTTTTGGGTTTAAAAATTGCTGAGCTGATAGTATTACCAAGACATTAACTGTTCTAGACATTTGATGAGCAACACAGCCACCGTGAAACGGATTAAATGCCTTTTTATTTTTTTAAAGAAAGCATATAATTAACTTATGGAATGTGTTGCCATGGGATGTAAGGGGAGCAAGTATCTCAGATTCATGTTAAGTACTATACACCTATTTGTATAACCACTAGTTAAATGGAGATGCAGACAAATTTCCCTGTATCAGAGCATTTGATTAGGTAAACTTAATATGGTTCTCTTTTTAAGCATTAATTATTTTCCTCTTGATGGACAGAGAATATCTGGTTCCCATTGCTCCGCTGGGAGATGATAATTGCTAATTTCTGTTTCATCATGCCAGATGTTATTGCAATTTTCACAGCTCCATTTAGAGGCTATTTCTTTGCTCCAAATGGTTTGGTCTCTAAGGCAGATGCCTCAGGCCAAAGGTACCGAGCAAAAAATGTTTGAAGGAATCATTTCTTTAAAGATGTTTCTGTTCCATTATACAGAACAAATGTTGACCTGGTACATGAAAAGTATCTCCATTCAAGGCAAGATCTAACCTGCAACTGCTAAAATTGTTCAGAAATATAATAATTTCAATTTTTAAAAAAAAATATTGCCAAAAATTAAACAGGCTTGCATGTTTACCTTTGCTCTAGGTCCTAATTTATTTTAGCTATTGAAGGACAACTTACTTAAGTAGTAGTGATTACACCTCTTGGAACAATTTGCTTTAAAAAGAATCACCATATAATATTAATGACAGGCTTCTTCCTGCCACCTCATAATCAAAGCCCTGGGAGAATCCATATTGTGAAGTGTGCATCTTATATTTAATAGGTATTTAATTTGAATATTAGTATGGTTGTGTTTCAGGGAAGGCCTTTGCTTAATACTTCTTAGTAACATCTTACACAATCCAATTTCAAAATCTCTCCTTCCTTTTCAGTGTTTTTTACCTCAGTTATTTTCTATCAGGCTCATTCATGGTCTCTCAACAGCTATTTCAACCTGTACCCTGTACTAAAATTAAAATTAAATTTAAAAAATACACTTTAAAGGGCAGTTATCTACCTAAATAAACTTAATCTTTTTTATCAGGAAATGTATGAGCCAGGCCCTTCTTTTTAATTCAAAAGTTATTTATGTTAAAAATTGCTTGACTTTAAATAAGATACTTATAAATGAAACATTTCTTTTTGAACTGCTGTTCCAGAGCATTCAAATTAGGTTGTGGGGTTTTGTTGTGAGTTTGGGTTTTTTCTGCATTTGAGGAAAACTGAGGTTTAAAAAGCAGAATTACCTGGAGGAGAGATGCTGTTTCCTAGAGCATAGAAAAGATTTTCTAAGATGGAAGGACAAAAGGCATTGTCTTGGAGCAAACAAATTCTTTTCTATTGAGACTACACAGTAAATTTTTTAAAGTATTTCTCAATAATTAGATTTTTTTATTATTATTCTTACACACAGTACTGAACTCCTGATATTGTGTTTCTCAGTGAAACTCTGCATGACAGCACTGAAAGGTTGTCACATTTATTTTGGGCACATATATGTGAGCTGTTTATAGGGCTACTTTAACACAGGGTCTATATATCTGCTCTCTTTGTTTTCTCTCTCAGTGGATATCCTCTTCAACCCACCTGAAGAAGTCCAAAATTTCATTGCAGATTTGGTGAAGTGTCATTCCATGTGTTGCCCCATCTTCTCCTCCATCTGAAACAAAAACTTTACAGGGAAGGAAAGCGTCACCTTATTCTGGTGCCCTATTGCCTGTACACTAGTGCAGCTCCATCCTCTTCATCACAGTGATTTTTAGTGCACATTTATCATAGAATCATAGAATGGTTTGGGCTGGAAGAGACCTTAAAGCTCATCTAGTTCCAGCATCCTGGTCAAGGGCAGAGACATCTTCCAATAGACCAGGCACAAACACGTTTAGGGATGGGGCATCCACAGCCTGTTCCAGGGTCAAGTGATGTCAATTATTTATACAGGTAATGACTAAGATATGCTGGGGTGTGAACCTTCCACACATCAGCTGCACCCTGAGCACTGCCTGCCATGCAAACAAAAAAAAATATGAAGCAACTAAACTGGGTTTAAGAGGGATGAGATTCCTCGTGTGTGCAGAAAGACACGGACATGTCAGAGGAGTGATACACACTGGATTTATGTCTCTTCTTTGTGAGCCTGGACTCTGAGTCTGCCCCAATGAAGCACTACGTATTCCTGGATAAAACAAAATACTCGTGAGTTCATAACAAATTAAATATTTCAGTGGACCAGTAATAAAATCAGATAGCATTTTATAAATTATCACCATGGGGGAAATCTACTGATTCGAACACTGATTTTTGAAACGTTATTTACAAGGATAACAGACTCCCACATCTTTTCTATGGTCTAATTTCAGCTTGCCCTGAGAGCAGAAGCAATCTTGCTGCTGGTATCAAAATCCTGCTGCAGCAGGAAGGTGCCTGATGCAGGCAAAGATGTGATTATCCATAGGATGGAGAGATCCTATAGCTGTGGTCATGCTGGGGCAGTGTGCTGACTCAACATAACATCCCTGTGAATGTGACAGCTGCATGGTTTGCAGTTTTGGAAATCCAAGCATCTTTCTGGGTATTAGTCTGGAGGCTGTGGACAAGAAAGGAGCTGCAGAGCAGTGGATGAGGGATTAGCAAGTGCACAGAGGTCACGGCATTAAACAATATGTGAACTGCACAATTTAGGTCTTGCTCTGGTAAACACTGTTAGGAGTTGACCACAGCCTTTTTCCTCAGCCTATTGCTGTCCTGGAGTCAGTGTAGCAAATAGAATTTGTTTGCTGACAGCAGGATCCTGTGATCAGGAATTTGTTTTGTAAATACCTCTGTGTCAGAGGCAGGTTACAAAAGAGCTCATAAGCTAAAAGCAGGCAGAGGTGGTGAGCACAGGCAGATGTGGCTCAGGTCACCTCTTCGACTGGACTGAGTTCTGGGGAGAGGAAAACAGGTCTAATACTCTCTCTTTTTATACTCATTCCTCACCTTGAGTCAGTGTTTGATTAATTTAAGATGTAAGCAGACCAGCTTTGCATATTTAGCTGAAGTTTTTTAAGGAGTTACTGCTTGCTACAAGTTTTTGGTGCAGGCTTCTGTGGCTGTGGCTGAAAGACAGAGTGAGTCCTCCTAAGTGCACTTCAGGGCAAAATAGTCATGGTTTAAGCAAATCCATCTGGAAGCTTAAATTCCAGCTGTTTCTCTGCTGATGCTGCTCTTACTGTCACAGAGAGAGGACCTGAGGCACAGAGGGCTCAGACTTGTCATCATGTCACTACAGTTTAGCACAGAAACAGGTAAAATGAAGCAGTTTTACACTTTGCCATTGCTGAAGGTTGCCAGGTGTAGGGAGCTCTGACTGACAATTCAAGTGAAATTTATCTACATCCAAATAGACCAGCACACTCTACACAAGCAGGTCCCCTCAGTTCCTTTCCAAGTTAACTCTGAAATAGCTGATCTCTTTGGGCCCTTAACTTCTGTGTAAAAAAAAAACCACATCACCAATGTTTCAACATCTGGCCAGTGGTTATGAAGGGAATCCAGCCAGCCACATCCTAGCTAGATTGCAGGCATCTCCATGTATCCCTTCTTTCACTTTCTCTCCACTGTGCTGCTGGGTAGTTTGGTGGCTGTGAGTGCAGAAATATGGCAACACAGAAGGGAAAATGCAAAACTTTCTGAAAGCTTTTCCTTCTCCAAACAATTTATTGCAACCTGCATCTCCTCGCTGACTGAGCTGGATTAAGTCTCCATGACAGGAAGTCAGGAATGTAGATTTATTCAGACTTGCTGAAGTGGTGGCACACGTCCCAAGGAAGACAAATAGCCTTTTGTGAGATAATTTGCTAACACTGTTCCACCCTAACATGCATCTGTCCTGTTATCACATGACTAATATGGACATAACCCTGCACACTTTCATCTGACATGCATGAATATGTCATCCTGATTTGTGTCTCGCTTGGTTGGGTGAAGAAGCCAATGGACTTGTGCCCAAGCAAAACTTGCTGAACTGAGATCAAAATCTGGTGTGTGTTTTTAATTTGCTGCTCGTGCCTGTTTGCAAGGAGTGCCTTCAGTTCACAGGAACATTTGCAGAAAGGCTGTTTCTCATCCGGTCGTCTTTAACCATATGTAGAAGAATACACAGAATAAAAGTATTTGTCATTCACTGTCAACATTACAGTGATTTCTGTTAGTCATATTATTTCGGTTAAAAGGGTGGTGGGCATCTGATCAGGAAGAAACCTGCCCTATGAGTAATTCTACATGCTGAGTAATGGATAGTTGATTAATCTTGTTCTTTTACTGCATTTTAATGAGTGCTGTAAAATTCTGCAGCATTTTATGACTAACTTGATGTAAATAAGAATCTGATGTAAATAGCATTATTACTCATCCTGCAGATAGGGAAATTGAGGTACAGGGCAAGTCAGCATTTCTGGGTGAGAAGTCCTGGATCCCAATTCAGCAAAACTTCTGCTAAGCTTAAACAGAAGGCAAAGAGCCCTTCCCATACCTGTACTGAGGTCATTCAGAAGATTTAATTCCACCTGTGTCTCCTCAGCAAGTTTTCTGTGTGAATTCATCTTCTTCCAGTGAACAGAAGGCAATGATGTTGCCAAACCACCTGCTGAGCCTGTGAGAGCTTCAGGGGTTGGAATGATTCTTTCTTGGGCACTTAGAATTACAGAATATCCAGAGTTGGAAGGCACCCCCCAGGATCATCAACATCCAGCCCTTAGATTTGAATACTTCTTACCATAAGCAGGACTTTCTCCTGACTCTGCCACCAATGCCATTGGTTAGGAAGAATGATTCCAAATAAATTTTGGGCTGGAACGTAGTTTTTTTGTTTCCTTCAGAATATCTGACTTTCACAAAATAAGCCCTATCGAAAACTGAATGCTTTCTCTTTCCAGCTCAGACCTGAAAACTTTTGACTGTAAATTTTTTTGAATTGTGTCCATAAAATCAGCACATATTATGACATCACTGCAGTGAAATCCAGCCCCAAGAAGCATTAATTAAAATCCCAATTGACGGATAAACAACCAGCTCCAACTACATCCTGGACACAATTTTCAAAAGTACCTCATTCCTTCAAAGCAAAACAAACCAAGAGATCCAACTAATATTTAACAGAGTTTGTGTCTTACCGAGAGGTATTTGGGTTGTTTGGTGCTGCTTTGCTGTTTACCCACATGAGGACAGGCAGATTCATGCCAATGTTGCAACACCACCCTTCAGAGGATGTTGGTTTTCCTTTTACACCAGGACAACTCCACCCTTACAGGACAGCTTCTCTGAATTTACTTTGCTGGAGCTGGTGGCAAAATTCTGTGCAGGAATTGGCTCTGTCCTTTGGCTAGTAAAGCTGAAACTGAACAAACAACTCTTGCTTTTCCCAATTAATAAGTAAAAGCTGTGAAACCGTAATAGTGCTACAAAATAAAGACAAATACATTGTTAGAATGTAGATCCTTGACAAAAGCAATGAAGCAACTACTCAAAAGCAGTGACTTCTTCTGAACATTTAAAAAACGTAAATCCATCATGTCTTTTCATGAAGTTTCATAGAGAGTAAATCCAGATTAAACACGTTTTAGGAACTACTCTCCTGCAGAGACCCATGAGTCTCTGCTTTCCCCAGGCAAAGCTGAAGTCAGTTTAAAATTCTTCCACTCTGCCATCTTCTTCCCCTAACACAAAATGCGGTAATCAAAATAGAAGCTTTGAATACAATTATATGAAGTTGTAACTATTTCCACCAGAAAAAAAAAATCAGTTGCATTGTTCTGTAATATTTTCAATTGGTTTCAAAGTAACTTTGAAATCAATTTGATGTAATAATTGTTTTGAAGGAAAAGAAAAAAAAAAAGTATTAAATTGAAATTCAATTGTTTGATTGACCCAAGTTTTTTATCATTATTTCATTTCAGTTCCTGGAAAAATCTGAGAGAAAAACCACTTTGTTGTGATTCAGAACAAGGACTAATTTCAGAATGCTGGAATTCCTCTGAGAGTAGAAACTGAGAGCACAGGACAGCTTTAATCACAGCTTTCCACTTAAGGCCTCTGCAAGTGCAATTGCAGTGGAAGTTGTAGAAACTACGTGGAGATTCAATGCAGAGTCGTTCTCATCCTGTTACACAATTCCACTCCCATGGCAACCCCTGGATTTTCTGACCTCTTATTCCAAAGTTCTTTCCATTTTCTCTGCCATGTGACACCACAGTCTGCAATATTCACGTGCTCTAAGCATCCCTAGTGAGTAAATAGTCTCTCTACATTTTGACAATGCAACTGCAAATATTTTGAGAAAAATAAGAATATTTAATAAGATGGCTTACAAAATATTTTTTTTTAAAGCCACAGGTGTTTTTTCATTTTTGACTCCATAATGCATTTTCTTATCATTGCAGTTATTTTCTTCCTATGAGATCACCTTTTAACATTAAAATCAATATTTTTAAACCCCCTTTTAAATCTGCTTATGTACCAGTTGAAGGAAAGAGGAAATCTATGTTTGTCATTTTAATATCCAGTATATTTTAAGATCTACTATAGCTCGGGTGAGTTTTTCCTGAAAGAGGAAGCTTGATGTTCACTCAGCAGTCCAAACCCAAAGCAACCTTTCTGGTGGTCATAAGGCCTCATTCACCCTGAGATACAAATCAAGACAAATAAAATAAAATATAAAATAAAATAAAATAAAATAAAATATAAAATAAAATAAAATAAAATAAAATAAAATAAAATAAAATATAAAATAAAATAAAATAAAATAAAATAAAATAAAATAAAATAAAATAAATCAGTGGCATTACGGCTTGAAGAAGAAGTAATCCTGCTGAGTCTGCATTACTGCATAATTTGGCAGCAGTGACTGTTTTGCCTGCTGATGAAGAAATTTGTTAACAAGGCTGAGCCTGAGTAGAAGTGCTTATTTTTGGCATAACGTAAATCAGACAATGAGTCCTTCCAAACACCATTCACACATTCCAGCTACTCTGCACTAGAACGTGACAGGGGAATTTTCACCACTCATGATGAATCATTCTAGGAAGACAGTAAGACAGCTGGGATGGAGGAGCAGGGGAGGAAAATGCCAATTAATAGCTGGATTACTGTGAAATAAGTACTTTTAGTGAGCTGGCTTTAATGTAGTGAATAAACTCAAGTGCAGAGAAGTGGATTTAATTGAAGTGTATGCATTAAGGTAGATATGGAGAACAGATTTGCTCTATGTAGAGCAACTTCTGTTAGTTCATTTCTGGCATACTTCCATTTTAGATTATTTTTTGCCTCTTCAACATGTACATATATACACATACATATATATAAAAATATATATATACACATAGATACCATATAGACATTTTTCCTCGATGCTTCTAAAAACAAATGCAAAATATTGCTTGGAGAATGTCAGAGCACCTGGAATATATGGTATAAATTAACAAAGTGATGATGATGTTCTGGTCCTCAGGTCTACTGCTATGACCAAGCAACCATACAAATATTCCAACTTATTGTGGGAGTAAGTTCACTTTCCTTATTTTTAGATGCCAACATCCCACCTAATCTTCCTGAGATCCCTTGATAATCAAGAGATTTGATTTATACAGCCTTTAGTGCATGTTTATTTCATGATAAGGTGAACTTTGTCCACATATATGTTCTTTTCCTCCAGCAGTCACAAAGGAAATGTAGCTCAGACACAGATTTTAGCTACTGATGGGTATGGAAAACACAGATACGTTCTCAGTACCTCCCATCTGATTCCCATTTAGTTGCCACAGCTGAAGCCACCCCATGCCCAGTTGTCCTCCAGGCTCCACAGCTGATGATTAGCTTTCTGAGACAGGAGCAAGAGAGGATTAGATCTTTGGATGCCACAGCCTGGTAGCCCTATCTGGGAATTCAAAGCCCTCTGACTTCAGGCTATGAAACAGCAGAACAAATGAGCAGATTTTTTGCCTCTGTGGAAGACAACACCTGGCAGACAGGTGAGGCAGAGGAGAGGGAGCAATGACAGAGGCAATGTCATCAGTCTTATCAAAATCCAAAAGCACTGTGAGTCATAACCCCATTTAGGAGGTAAAAGTGCTCTTGACAGGATCTAGAGCAGCTTTTGAGTTGCTGCAAGCTACATAGGGAATCCACCATCATTCCCAGCCTGCTGAAGAATCAGACAGGTGGCAAGTCATCTTAGACCACCTCTCTGATCAGGTGTCATGTTCTTGGCCCAGTGTGCTGCAACCACCAAAGCTCAAGAAAATCAGCAGTGAAAAGTGCTGAGTGCAATTCTGGGTCATGTACATGTACATGTACATGATCTGGAAAAGCAGGATGTGAATTCCAGCTCAGGGAAGAAGGGGTGGAGGGAAGAAACCTGTAGATACATTTGGTTATGATATTTTGCAAAAGGCACATGCCTCAGAGCTGCTGGCAGTGTTCATTCTGCTTTGATGAGCACTTAGGGGTGCAGCACACAGGGTATGACCATGCACCACTTCAGCTCTGACAGCATTTCTTTGTGTGGGAAATTCCCCCGGTTTTGTGTTTTTAATGTGAAACAAAGGATGAATTAGTCTTGGGGAGGGTTGTTTTCTTGTTACAGAATTTATGAAGCCCTCTGAAGAAAAGGTCTTTCCCTGCAGGCCTTTCCACATCTAACTTTGGAGTTAGTGGGAATGAGCTATAGCCATGTGCTGTAGGAAGTAGCTAAAAAATCATCAAAAGAGGTAGCAAAAATTAGCTGTACCAGACCCATAAATATGATGCAGTAATCTGGGAAATCTGATTAAGGACTGCTGCACTCCTGATCCCCATCACACTTCTCAAAGTCTGCTCCTCTGTTTGTTGTCTCTCACTCACAACCATTTACCTGATCCATTCAGTCTGCCCCTGTGTGACTATGACCACCCTCAGTTCATACCAAAACCATGGCTGAATTCCACCAGGTAACCACAGCATCTCACTGGAGCCTCTTGTCCAAGGTAAAACATTACATGGAAATTAAAATACATCAAACTCTACCTAAACTTAGGTCTTCATCTATTTTTCTGCATATGCACACAATATAGGTGTACTGATAGATTTGTGTATAGTATAATATATAGAAGATGTATTATTATATATTATATATTGTATCTCTGCCCAGAGAAGCTGCCTCATCCCTGGAAGTGTTCAAGGCCAGGTTGGATGGGTCTTGGAGCAACCTGGGATACTGGAAGGTGTCCCTGCCCATGGCAGGGGGTTGGAATGAGATGATCACAGATTTACAGATGATCTTTAAAGTCCTTTCCAAACCATTCTGTGATTCTAGGATTCCATAATATCATATATGATATTATATATTGAGAATATGTATGTTTGTTATTCAAAATGATAGGTGTTATAATAATGCATTTATATTACATATTATATATATATGTATTGATAGCATATAATATGTTGTCATATTATATGGTTTATATAATATTGGCCAACTCACAAGCACATGAGCACTTGAAAATCTTGACCTGTTAAAGGGTGAGTGAAACACAAACAAACATAAAGAAAGCCATGTGGAGAGATGGATGTGTTACTGTGCATGATGGTGCCTAAACATATACACACACACACACATGTCCACGTGTATTTTAGAAGAAAAATATTAATGACATTTACATATTTTCTCTCATCACTTGTTTGCCAGAAAGCCTCCCCTGGAAGGTAAGATTGTTAATTTGGGGCTGGGGATGAGTTTAGTGGCAAAGCATCAACAAAAGCTGTGAGATTTTAGCAAACATAAAAAAGTGTCATCTAATAGTCCATCAAACAGCTCTTGTCACACAGATAAACCTTTTATCTCTCTCTGCCAGATTCTAATCAAGGGTACAGTTTGCATGTTTCTTATGTCACTGCAGCAACCAATTCAGCTGGGATTCCCTATGCCCTGGGAAATAAACTAATTTTGACACAAATGAGCATTTCAGAGTCTTGTTTTATCTTTTCCCATTAACATGTTGGTTTATTATTTGTTAGTCAAGGCAACAAGAGTGCATTTTCTCACCAAAGGGGTGTGTTGCACAGCAGACTGTATCTGTTTGTTTGGAGAGTTCTGTATGCAGAAGAAAACCAAAATAATTTATGGTAAATGTGGTTGCAAGATAAAGTTTTCATTGTGGTTAAAAAAAACATTTGAAATACACTGGAATCTTGGGTCTAAAGAGTAAAACTCCAATATTTCTATTATTTAACAATTCAGTTTACAGTTTAAAATAGAATATTTTCTATTATCCAAATATAGTAATGCCAGTCTAAAAGAAATTTTTAACTTTCTCATTCTATCATATTCTTACAATATTTGCATGGTGTAACAAATTGTGTGTTTCAGTTTGGCTGTGCACAATCAGTCTTTCCTGGGTTTGCACTCATAATTAATTACTCACATTGAAGATAGAAACCAAGTGACACATGTATCATTGTCTCAAGGCTTAACCTTGAAAATACAGAAATAAAACATTTATGTTTTGTTTTTATTGTAAGTCTTACAGTTCTTAGTAATGGGTTCAATAGTCTTTGCAATTGTTTACTTCAGTTTTCATTCAGCTGATTCTAGTTTCTGGCTTAGATGTTGGCAAATAGTTTAAAAATGGAAGGTCTTGGGCTATGTCTCTACTCATGAACTGAGTAAGGCTTGGGTTTAAGGCTTGAGCTGGTCCCTGGATGATTTTCACCCAGAATACCCCTGCTTCAGGCCATTTCACTTGCTAATAACTCCCCATCAATAACTTTCAGCATTTCTTATTTTCTCTGGAGTATCTGGATGTTTGGGCATACACTATTAAGTGAAAGAAGCAGAAATTGGTGGAAAAGGATGAGTGGTTGGATGTCACCTGCTGAGTGATGTCCCCAGAACACTCACCTGGTTGTCCTCACCTCTGCTTGTACACAAGGGAGAAACAGGAACTTTTTGGCAAGTTTGTGACACGGTGTGTGATATTTTTGATGTATTCTCACTTTTACTTCCAGATGAGAAGATGCCTGATGGCATCTCCCTCAACCAACAGAGGAAGGTTAAGGCAGCCCAAGCTGGATGTGTCATGGAGCTCTTTACCTTTCCTTACCACAAAAGGGGATTTCCCTTCCCTCCTCTCCAACTGATTGAAGAGGTTTTTTAGGAATTTTCTTTTCCTTAAACATTGTTCTTATTAAAAATAGTTTACCACCTTAGGCCATAAAAGAAATTCTCTTCTGATCAGGCCTCCTGCCTCAAGCCACTAAATAAATAGCATCCGTTTGATGTAGCAAATGTGAAAGCTGAATGTTTACTTCTTCACTTTGAAAAAAATATATAATAGTAGCTACAGTTTTCTTCCCCAAGGTTCATGTTGTTGTAAAATAAACAGATGTTTGGGGGAGGGGGGAGAAATTTATACATTATAAGTGTTTAAAATACTCCCAGTCACCCTGATTAACAAGCATAACAAAGGGTGATAAGGAAACAGAAGATATCAAAAGTCACTGGCTTTGGTTTTGTTTTATATTTTCTACTGTAAAATATCCAGCATTGCCAAAAAAGTAAAAGCTGCTTTGAAAGCAAGGCATCTGTTTTCAGGGCTTTTGAGACTGCAGGCATGAAATGTAGGAAATATATAAGAAAAGACCCCAGCAAAGAGTCCCGTCCCCCCTCCTCAGAACATGAAAAGCTATAAAAAATCAAATCAAAATAAATATAAGAAACCATTTTATGAACCAAAGTTCCTTTTTAAAGCCAGTAGTCTATATGGAATATAAGTGGCCCTTACTTTTCAAACCTGAGTTCCTTCACAGCACTTCACAAAGCCCTTCTTGAGGAAATCCCAGCTCAGCACTTCCTTCTAGAGCTGCCCAAAGTTTAAGTCAGCTGTTGTGTAATGATGTTCCTGTGCCACTGACCTGTCTAAGCATCACATAGTGAGGGGTTACCTGGAGTGATTAAGATTGCTCACCTTATTTGCCCTCTCCTTCCTTCCTGCTCTGAGGAAGTAGAAATAAAGAGCAAGGACTGAGCATCTCCGTGCAGATATTTATTGTTTCCAGTCTCATCCAACAAAATAAATCCATTAGAAATTCATATCTGGGACCAGGTGGATCTGCAGCTGGTGGGATTGACACAGCCCCATGGAGGGTCATAGGTAGTGGTCATCTGTCTGAAGGACAATCAGCCACAGCTGTGCTGTCCATTTAATTAATTTGGGCACTTTTCATGAGTGTTGGGATTACTTGGAGGGATTTTTGAGGAATCTCACTGGAGTCCCCAAGTTGCCACCAACTTTGAAACAAGAGCCAAGGCAGTTTCACACTCCTGTGACCAGTTATTGGCATTTTTGTCACACATGCATTCATTCAGTCTTTTCCTAAGTTGCTCTTTTAGTACACGCAGGCTTGAATTGTTGTGTTTCTTACATTGGAATTAATTTTTTGCTTGATTTTCTTCCCTTGAGTAGATCCAAATTATGTGTGGCATTGCTAACATGAAACTTTGCAGATATTGAATATGTGGACATTGCCTTTTTATTCTACAGAACAAACATATGGGTCAGGAGAGCTGAACCTTTTTCAAGACAGGGGCACAATTCAGGTTTTTTCTTTTAGCCCTATTGTTCCCTTAAACCATTACACTGTTTAACTGTATAATAAATCTTTTACCATCTTCTATATTTTACATGGCACTTCAGTGATATGGCCAGTTTTAGTTTTAATATTTAATGTATAATTATCTAGTTATTACTATTAAAAAGTTTTCCTTCTCTGGAGGATTCAGCCGTGACTAAATGAAAGTGAAACATTATTCATTTATTAACAAAGTGTGAGCAAATTGTGCTGCAGCTGTAAATATTTCCCTTGTAAACTGTGATCATTTAGAAATTTTTAACATATTCTGTGAAAATCTCAGAACTTTGAAACCCTACTCTCTCCTGCTGTCTGTTCTCACCATTTATCAACAACCATGGATTTTGAATATCCTGCATTGACAAATAGACAGGAACATGTGCATTTATAATGCAAGACCAGAATAATTAAAGGATAAATAGAAATTGCTGGAGAGGAGGTGAGTGAGGATGTTGGGACAGAAAATCCTTAAGGTTAGACCTGTCCAGCTTCCTTACACAAACAGAAGGAACATAAATCTGGCACCTGTCTCCCAGAGAGGCTTGAAGGAAGCACGGTGCAGACTGCAGGTCAGCCAGGAGCAGAGATGATACCTCTGCTGAATGTAGAGGTTTTGATGATATTAAATTGCAGAGGTCCTGGAAAAGCTACTGATTCACCCTTACAGAAACCAGGGAGAACTGGGGTTAAGGTTCTTAATTTATGTAAATTAGACACATAGTTTTATGATGATTTGTGCCCCTCAAACTCTGACACAATCAGTTGGTAGCTAGTAAAATATTATATGTGGTATTAAAATGTTCCTGAGATTTCCTGCCTTTACCTTAATTGATAGAAAATTTATATTACCTATTCATATAAAAACATAAGCTATATTCATAAAAAAACAAAATTGGGATGTTTTTACTTTAAAAATACCTACCTTTGCAAATTGGAGAGGCACACATAAACGTGCAATACCACATATTTAAAATTCACTAAAAATGTGATTTCCACATGCATGATTAATTGTTTTCAAGTGGAAATCTACCTCTAGTAAGTAGTTTAGGGTTAGAAAACCAGGCTTCAAAGGAATTTGGGATGCCTTCTTCACCTTTGAGATTCAAACACTGGAGCCAGGATTGAAAACCAAGGTATTTCAGGTGTCTGCATTTAAAAGACTTTGTTTATGTTAAGGCTTAGGTCACCTTAGCAGGTATGTTTTAATGAAAACATTACCTCTCTGTGACCTTTGGGATTTGAAGGTTAAAATGCAGTCACTGGAAAAAGGAATCCTCATTGTCATGGATGAAATCTTTGGCATTAAAGACATCGTTTCTCATCCTTGTGAGTGACTTAGTGCAACAATAAAGTTTGCTCTCTTCAGAGAAGAAGTAATGTGGAGGCTCCTGATTTGTCTTCTTCCCCAAAAAACACAATTCTGAAACATTAACAAAATTATAGGGATGGCTTAAAAATATTTGAAGATAGACTCTTAAAATGGTCGTGCTAAATTTTTCTCTAGATAGCTGAGCCTCTTTGAGCCTTGCACTGCTCAAATATGAGCAGAATCTATGCTGATATCTGTATTTTACAGGACTTTGCCTAGTTATTGGAGACTTATTCTCTTCCTTGTTGCTCAAGAAATAATATCCATTCATTAAAACAAAATAAGGTGTAGCAGTAACACACTTTCTATAAGCTTAGTAATTTATAAACTATGTCAGACATCTGGGACAGAGGTCCTTTATGTCAAATATTAAATCTATTTAGCAGTTTATTTGTAACATATTTGCAACTTCAAAAAGAAAGGAAGAAAGGAAACAGAGTGGGTTTTTTCCTAGTTTTTTTACATTAATGAAGCTAACAGCCCTTGTGCATTTGCAATAAGTCAATTGAAGTAAATTACTTTTTACAACCGTTATTAACTTCAGTTGTCACTGGAATGTCATCAACAAGTCATTCATTGCATTTCCAACTGGATCTTTTAAGTACAATAACATCAGAATTGCTGAAATCCTAACCTTCTTTTTTTCTTGCAGGGAACAGGAAGGGTGGAAAGGATCTGTCGGTTCCTTAAATTCAGGTCAAGGCAAAGTGGTAAGAAAAAAAGATAATGTTTCAAAATCATCATTTTACACTAGTCTAAAAGCCTGAGTGATGAGCGAAATACATCATATTTCCACTTAAGCCTTGTACAGATTGAAGAGAAAGATGGGTTTGTGAGCCTTTCTCATGCTAGTTATCTACAACAAAATCCAAAACAAAACAGGACTCAGCAACACCTATCTTGTGGTTCGTGAGGGAGCCCTGATGTGGGAGGTGAGCAAACAGAGACTGCATTTCTCTCTGAACCCAGGCTCACGCTGTCCAGGCATTTCCCAGCTTGGAGAGCAGCCAGCCCTAAGCTGGAAGTGACACAGACCCATTAGTGCTGTTGAAAGGCAGAACGTAGACACCAGGACTGCATGTCTGTGTCATCAAACTCACGGTCCCCTGGGAAAAGCCTCAGGAGAGCTCGCTCCAAGGGCTGCTGTCTATACACAGCATGGCTAAGGTCATACCAGCTTTGGGTGCCTCCTTTCCAAGACAATTCAAGTGTCTCCAGCCTGCTGGTATCACCATAGAATCATACAATTATTAAGGTTTGAAAAAACCTCTGAGATCATTGAATCCAGTTATTAACCAGGACTTCCACATGCACCACTAAAACACATTCCCAAACACCACATCTATGTGTTTTTTGAACGCTTCCAGGGATAGTGATTCCATCTCTGCCCTGTTCCAATATCTGGCCACACTTAGAAGGAAGAAATATTTCACAATATCTAATCCAAACCTCCCTTGGCACTGAATTTGAGGCCATTTGTTCTCGTCCTGTCACTTGTTACCTGAGAAGGAAGACTGACCCCCCACCTGGCTGCATCCTCCTGTCAGGGAGCTGTCGAGAGTGATAAGGTCACCCCTGACCCTCCTTTTCTCCAGGCTGAACCACCCCAGTTCCCTCAGCTGCTCCTCATCAGACTTGTGCTCCAGACCCCTCCTCGGCTCTGTTGCCCTTCTCTGGGCACACTCCAGCCCCTTGCTGTCTTTCTTGTATGAAGGGCCCGGAATTGTGGGAATTTCTATACCACTTTCTACACTAAATATAGGGTTAATAGCAGAGCTCTGTGGAGTTCTTCACCAACACAAACTTGAAGCCATTGGTATCTCCTCAGCAGGATGTGGAGTTTCTGCCACAAGATTTCTGGTGTGGGTATGGATTTCATTTGAAGCAGGAATACTTTCCAGTCTCTCTTTCTTCTCTGCAGGCATCAATGTAACTCTATGGAAGAGAGGAATTGTTGGAAGCAGTTGCTGCAGTGCTTATTTGAAGGAAAGTCTGGGTTAGGAAGAGGAATAGAGTCAGGGAATGAGGCCTGGTCCTAATGGATACAGCAGGTGAAGGGACAAGGCCAGGCCAGGAAATCAAAGAATGTCCCAACACAGGGCATACAGCAGGTTGGGCTGCAAATAATGGTGCATTTGCACGAGCTCAGTCCCATTCCCAAATCCCCATACATGGAAATGTCATTTGCAATCCTGCAGTCCCTCTACACAGCTTCTGTTCTCTGCCCCCTGAGACCAGCTTTTGTGGTAAGCACACACAATGTCTGTGTGCTTCAGTTTCCTGATCTGGAAAAGGAGCTAATTTTCTAAATTATTTTGAGTCTTGAATGAGGGCCTGCTTCTGCTGTTCCAGCATTGACACCAGGAATACACAAGGTTTTCAGGAAAATCAAGAATCAGAGACTACATCTAGAAAGTGAGCTGAAAGAAGGTGAAAAGGTAAGAGAAGAACTCAGACAAGGTTAAGATGTGTCTGTAATAAGTTTAGCTTTAAAGTAGCTTCCTCAAGCATTGCTGGCAGCAGGGAGTTGAGCAGAGCTACTCCCATGCTCCTCTGTCAGGCTTTGCAATTTGGGCTTTTCTCTGCACTCTCCTGCATTCACTACCCAAACAAGTCAGTGGGAATTAGCTCAGAGGTATCCACACGTGGTGCAGTCACACCTTGTCCTGCCCTAAGTTACAAGAATGGAAAATATCTACAGCTTCTTCCTGGAATGAGAAAAATAGCCTTTCCCAGTACACTGAGGTCAGGACAAACACTGGAAGCTCGAAGAGGCAGGAAGTTTTAGCTTTGAAACTTCTTTATACAAGGGAAAAGAGTTCTTTGTGTTTGGCAGAAGAACAACAAAAGTCTTTGCTTTAATAACATTCTAATAATATGTAATATTATATACATTTAGCTAGTAAAATGCACCGCAAATTGCTTTTGTTGAGCACTTGAGACAAACATTATAGGAAAGGAAGTCCAGTACTTGGCCAAATATGCAATTAGCTGCAACCCCAAAGCAGGATTTGAGATCAGTGTATTATCTTTTCAGTATTAAAAAGGTGGCAGTTAAAAATAGGAAGGCATAATTAAAAAGAAAAAGACCAAAAGATTTAAGAGTATTTGTGGTGAAGCTCCACACACATGACACAAATTAGTGTTCTGCCAGATAGAAAGAAGGAGGGAGGTGAAAAGAGCAGAGAATCTGATCTTGTCTTAAATCCAGCTGGATCCTACAGGCAAAATTGCCTGACCACGTGATGTCATGGGGTGGTATCTCAGGCAGAACTGCCTCCCTCCAGTCATTTCCATGACAGTGAATTCATACAAGCACCCATTCTCTTGGTTGCCTTTCAAGTCAATTGTAACAGTCCTGGAGGCTTCAGTGGCATTTCACTTCAGTTTTCATTTGAATCCACCAGCAATTTTGCCATGAACCCTGGTGTAAACAAGATCAGGATCTAAATCACTGGGGTAGGGTTTTAGCCAATATAAATTGCCTTCATTACAAGATAGAGCCGTAGCAATTCCACTTCCAAGATGCAACAATTTGCATCGTGGAGTTATGACAATGCTGCCTTAGGGGCAGGATAAATTGCCCCATATAGCAATGGCATTTTTTTTCTCTGTAAAAGATCTGCCCCTTGATTTAGAAACACAGGTGGTGCTTGCAATCATATGCATCAAACATTTCTTTCCATTTGATTTGAGCCAGCAGGGCTTTTGCCACTCACAACATCAAGGATAACATTCAGCTCTTAATCAAATAATAGGAGAAACCACATGTTTCAAAAGACAAAAAAAAATATTAAGACCATAGCATCTGCTCTACAAAATAATCTGGCCTTTGTTTACTGATGATGGGGTTACAGACAGCAAGAGGGAAAGATTTAAAGTTAATATAAACATTCTTTTCTCTGGTATGTCTGTTTTATTACCTTATTAAAAAGTCAACAAAATTATAATAATTTAAAAAATAGATTCTGAGAAAAAAAATAAACATAAAAACCCAAACACTCGTTTGCCAAAGAAGACTTACGCTTGCATGAGCTGAAGGTTGATGTCAGACAAATTTCACTGAAGAGGAGATTTATAAACATGATGTAACTCTGACAAGCTGGGCTTTGTATCTTGGCAAAGGAAAGTTTAAGAAAATACCCATGTACACAGGCGCACACACACACAAACACACATCTATATTGTATATTGGGTTTAAAGGTTTATTACTCCAGAAAACTTATTGAAAGAGATCATGTGTCTCATCTTGTCTCCTTTTAAAAATAGAACACTTATATGTGTTTTTTATTAGCTTGTTTTAGGATTACCTTAATCCTTCCCAAAATTTTTCACCACTTCCCCCTAGTGCAATTTGCAATGGTAATCTGTTTGTGCAGGGTAATGTTAGAATAACTGTAAATATCTTCCCAACGGAACCCAAACAATAAAAACAAAAGCTGCAGCTTAGGGGAGCTTTGGTGTGCCAAAACTCAAGCTCACTTAAGCAAACCCTGTGATGGATAACAATCCAAATCATATCACTGAACCATGGGAAGTTGTAAAGTATGGGAGAAACCCAAAGAAACTTCTGTTTGCTGGGAAAATCCTGCCCTTATTTCATTTTTATGAGGTCTCATGGGTAAAACTGAGGATGATTTGGATCCTTCTGTGGTTTTCTACACAGACAGAGACACTCATCTGAAAGACAAATATACCCTGCTTTTTTTTTTTTTTAGAAGATTTTGCAGATTTTTTTAAAAAAAATTATTTTAATATGGCCCTTATTTCATAAGGCTGGTGAAATCTGCTGAGGCTGTATGTAGAGCAGGCAGTGGATACCAAGGTGTCCAAGTCCCTTCTTGTCCTGATTAGAGATAGACAGGAGTGTGTTACACCTCCTTATTTAATCCATGTACACAGTCTTCCTTCACATGCAAACTTTGGGGATGAAGGGTTCTGTATTTAATTGGGTCTCATGTCTGTTCAGCATCACATTACAGCTAAAGTATCCTCAGGCCTACTGTATTAAAAAGAGCTTAAAGAGCCATATTTCCACTTAAAATGTAGTAAAAATCAACTGTATTTATTTAATAAATAAATGAAATAATAACTTCACCTATTTGGAACTGAAAACCTGATAATGAGAAGTCATCTAACTCTAAACTGTCTGGTCCAAGAGCAAAGGAATTTCCTTTACCTGGCTGTAAGCTGAATTCAAGAAAATTTGTTTTGTCAGTGAACCCAATAGCTGTTCAATCACAAACTCTTGACAGAAAATATTAAGCCAGGAAGAAATAAAACCATGGGCATGTTCGTGTGCATGACTAATTTTGTGTGATGGGTTGTGCTGTTGTGCCTACTGCTACTTGGTAAAACATTGGGGAAGACAGTGCTGGGCTGGGGAGAATAGAATGGGGAAAATCTATCTTTCCTTATGAATTCTTCTGTTTGATTTTAATTTCACTCAAGATCAATATTTAACTTCTAGTTTAGACTTTCATCATCAGGATCATCAGGACCATAAGAATCATCATCAGGATCTTCTCTGGATCTCAGTTTCTCCAGCTGCAAAGCAGAGAACACAGATACACACGATGGCTTCAAGGGCACCAGGGATGCTTACAAAGTGATCCAGGCATCTCAGAGTGAAAAGCAACTGCTACAGAAAAGAGGAAAAACTTCTCCCATATGAGGGCAAACTTAAGGATGTGCATCTTGATAAAACTCCAAAAGCTGGTCTTCAATTCTGGGGGCACAGTCTCAGCTAGGATGGAAGTTTACATAGGAGCTAAAGGAGGGAGTGAGGATAGGTAGAAAATTACTTCCAGTCCCTCTGCAGGTTAGATTCAGGGAGGAGAGTGGTGTGAAGCACCGAGACCCCTCACATCAAGGGCAGTGGAAAGCTGCCTTTGAGTAAGCAATGCCTGGCAGGGGGCTGAGACTTCAGCCAAAGGTCTTTTAAAGGGAAAAGATCTTTTAGATCGTTGAGACAACAAATCTGTATTAGAAAAATACACATCTCCCTCTGTCTGTCCCTTTTTCACATACCCCTTCTTCACCTATGCTTTATAAGTCAGTTTTTACTGTTTTACTACAGACCTGAGGCTTCACAAACACTCAGTATGTAGCAGAATGGGCCTGGCCTTCTTGGTGCTGCCATACGGCCAACACAAAATTCTCCATCAGAATTTTCTCAACAGAGGAATAAAACCTTTCCAAAATGGAAGAGTTAAAAATACACTTGGTCAGGGAAAAGGATGAGAGGTGAAGGGGGGAGGAGGAAAAGGTGGGCTCATTAATCTGCTCTAATAATAAACCCTTATCACTTACTCATTTCAGTTACTCCTTCAGCCTCCACGTTCTATATTTAAATACATCTGCTTCACACGTGCTTTGCCAATTAGCTGGTGATATTAACTGTTCAGCACTATCTATTAACACGTGGCACTGCTGTACGACAGGACAGACAAGCTTGACCAGGAGAGATAGTCATGAGGCACACATTACTCTCTATAACTCCAAAGTAGGGAGATAGGAAAGCGGCACAACAATTGACCTCGGTTGTACATCAAGGCTAAATAGACACAGAGTAAATTACAGACAAGTGAGACAAGCTACTAACTGTTCCTTTAGCAGCCCATAATGTCAGTAATTCTATTACAGTGATTGCTGGTTATGCAATGCAGTTGAGATGGAAATTTTTCTTTTTTTTTCCCTATCTCTGTCTCTCTGTCTGTCTGCATTGTAAAATTTTTAACCCAGGGATGGAACAGATACGTTTATCTATTGCAGCAGGGGAGGATTTTAGATTGGATATTGGGAAAAATTCCTGCACGTAAAGGGTTGTCAAGCATTGGTACAGGCTGCCCAGGGAAGTGATAGATTCACCAAAACTGGAGGGGTTTAAAATTTGTGTAGACGTGGTGCTTAGGGTCATGGTTTAGCAGTGCACCTGACAGGGCTGGGATACAGATGGGATCAGTGACCTTAAAGGTCTTTCCCAACCTGAATGATTCTGTGGTTTTCTATATGGGCAAGAAAGGGTCATTGTAATCAGCTTCCAAGAGACACTTACAAACCACACAGGCACAGATCTTCCTGAGCAGATCCCTGCTTTAACTAGAATCAACATCAAAACAGTTTGTCTGGTCCACCATGCCACAGAAGATATCTCAATACTGAAACTGTTTTAATCTCTTGCGAGGTGATAATGTAAAGGTTTTTCAAACTGAGGTGCATAATATCAAATTAGTGATAGAATTGAAGCTGCTCTTAGACATCTCAATTAAGCACTAGATGTGTATTATCTATAAGGAGATCTTGGACATCTAAATCATCTAAATCACCTAAATAAAGGTGTCTTAACCTGTAAGTAGCAGCATACCCTTTGCATTGCCTAATATCTGTTCCCAACTGAAATTACTTGGGATCTTCTGCCTGTCTTTTTGTTGCTTCTCCAGAAAACTGTGGTTTTCTCTTGGATTTTGTATGAAGTCTTATGTAGATGTTTCAGATGCCCTATGACATATCAGCAACTAAACTGAATGCCCAGAATCACACAGGGACAAAACTACCTGTTGTGTTTCCAAAAGTTAAAACTAAGTGGGGCTGTGGAGAAACAAGTTGTGTCAATGCACAGAAGCAGAGAACAAGAAGAAATTAGATTTCTTGCCATCCCACCATTAGTTCCTTGCATGCCAACAATTAGGTGGATTCACCATCCGCCTCAGTTTACTCATCTAACAACTCTGACTTCATCTGGAGGACAGTGGTGATAAAATGGATGTGGAATTCAGGTTTTGTGATGCTCTGGTTAAGGAGTGCTTGCTGTCTCTGCTTGGCAGGTCACGGAGGGCAGGATTCATCTTTCTTCTTTTATAGCCATCCATAAGAAGCCTTGTCAGCCATTTAGGTCACTCAGTAAGTGCCTGAGGCAAAAGGACAGAAAGCCTCTGGAAGTGCCTCTATCTCAGGGATCTCTAGAAGAAGCCTGAATTAGCATAGATGAGATTGAATGACTGTTTAGACAATTAAAGTAAATAAAGTAATGATATGCCCTTTCCCCTTTTTTCATCTTTCATTTGTTTGCTTGTCTCGTGATACATCAGGAAGTAAAGACACAGCAGATAAAGATTTATCAGGAGGCAAAGTGAGAGCTGAAGGGCATTCCCAACATAGCCAGTCCACAACATGGCCATGCTCTCTTCAGTCTGGCCTCTTTTCCCTGTTTCCAAAGTCATAGCTGACAACAGCTGCAAAAATGCTGACTACAGCTAAACAGGGCAGTAAGTGCTGTAGGAAGTATATTTACCCAAAAAGGGGTAATTCTGGGGCTGTTTTAGCTAAAGAAAATAAAAATGCTATTGAGATACCCACAGAAGACTTTATTCCATACTGATCAGTGCTAATTTTCTGCTAACTCTCTTCAAATCACAAAACATTTTACTCAACAGAGTTTTAAGGCAAACACAAACCCATGCTCTCATTTAGTTATTTTTTAGGTCCAAATATGGTCAAAGCCCAAAAGAAGGAAAAAGCAATGACAAAACTGTTATTCAAATTATTAAATGGAAAGAAAATTGGGTTCAATTCCATGGTGAATTTAAAAGAAGGGACAAATGTCTATTATTTTGTGAATTTTCACAGTGTACTTACTGACAGACCATGAAGCTACATGAAGTTGCTTGGAGGATTTGGCAAATAAGAACCAAGCTCATTCTCATTGTTTGAGTTACTGGCACGTGGATGAAGAAATATGAGGTGATGAAGAAATAAAAATATCCATCTTCCAAGAAGAATAGTTGATGCCCTTGGATGACATCAAAGACTCTGTTTGCAAATAGATGGATCTTGGTTGCCTAAACACAGGTGCCTGGAGTCTTAGAGAACCTTGGGGAAGTCCAGAGAGCTCCATGACATGACGAAGGATTTGGGGTAGACCTGTACTACCCTGCAGCTGCAGCAGCTGGTGATAGTGCAATACCTCACATATATGTGTCCGAAATGTTTGTGCTTAGGCAAATGAATCCTACTCAGTATGTCAAAAGCAAAGCCCAGCAATTATTTGGAATTAAAACCTATTCTACATAAGCAGCTGAGCGTGAGCGTTGTGCAACAGGTGAAGGAAAATTGTTGCATTTAGTCACGCAGTGTTAGTGAGGGGTATTTATACTACCTGGGTTTACACAGCTACACTAGAAATCTCAACTCTGCAAATGGTCTGTACAGACAAGAGAAAGACAAGAGGGTGATTCAAACAAGAGGTCTGTTGGCTGTTTAAATAATGCTCTGAAGAATCCTTTCACTCCTCTTTGCCTACAGAGGGGTACAAGCACATTTTTTACTTCCAACAGGCTGTGAGCTAGGTGACTGTGGTCAGGCTGGCCCTTCTCTGGTCTGGAACATCAAATCCTCCATGGATGTTTATAGACCTACACAAAAAAAAGAAGGTCCTGGATGTTTTGAAATTCTAATCCTAAGTTTGACGCTGCCCCTTCTGTGCTCTGGGAAATTCACATAAGCACCTCTTGCTGATTTGCAAGAAGAGATGACAGTGCACAGCTACCTTCCCTGTCAGGCTCTGGGAAGGATTATGGATACAGTAACTTAACAGCCCTTTGAAGTATAACATAAAAAATAAAAGTCATAGAAGTGCTAAAGCATATTGTTAAAAGAAGTGGTCTTGGAACATGTAAGAAGAGCTACTGAGTCTTAAGTCACATGAATATACTTTATAGAGCACATTATTTGAGCTGTGCAGCCCTGAGTGAAGCGAGCCCCCACACATGATCTCTACTCATATGTGTACACAGAAAGGGCTGCAGGAAGATAAAATGTACAGAAACATCAGCCCACAATGTCCTGCAGGGACTAAACCACACTGTGTGAGGGGAAACTCACAGCAGACAATGGCAGACACCTGAATTACATCTCTGAGTGCAGGCAAGGACAGCTCTACTGGAAAGTGTCCCTACCCATGGCAGTGTTGAAATCAGATGATCTGTGAAGTCCATCCCGTGATTCTGTGTTTCTATGGTTGCAACTCCAGAACAAAAGTAGGAGCCTTCTGTATCTAAATCCTTTTTTTGCATGCAATTGCAATTAAAAAGAGGTCAGCTGGGAACAGGATGAGAAGTGGTTTTACCTGATTTCCAGACATTCTGGATAATAGGGATATACCCAGAGAGAAATATGGCTATGTCTGTTTGGGGAAAACACTCACAGAGTGACTCAGATGAGGTTTGTGAGGGAGACCAGTATAGAAAAATCACTGCTATTTGGTGCCTTCAGAGGTGGCAAAATTGAGATCCAAACCATAGTTTCTTAAAAGAGAGAAAAGTGTCACCACCTTTAGACAGGCACATTATCAAGTTTTTATATGGCTCTCCTTTTTGTTTTAAATAAGAGCTATCTGGACTTTATTTTCAGGCAGTTTGATTTTCTGTGCACTCTAGGAAAGGACTTAATACCAAGCCCAGTCTGAAGCCCATGGAAATGGATGGATCGAATATTAAATATTAAACATATATTAAATATTAGACCCACAGTAGTCTCTTGCTGTCCCCTTCACCCTTCTCAGCACCTCCAGGTTGTGCTTAGGAATGAAGGAAGGAGATGATTGACTGGATCTATCATGCAGCACCTGGGTCTGAAGACCTGTGGGAACCCATGCTGCTCTGCTGGAGATGAGGGTGAGTAATCCAATGAAAAGTAGACCAGCTGGGACATGCCATGACCTGCCATGTGTTATGTGGCCTGATAAACTGAGTGACCCTAGAACTCCAGCTGAAGCATGGAGTGTCATGCTCTGAAGGAGAAAAAAGGGAAAGGTCTCCAATAAGCTCTGGATCAATCCTAGACAGATGTGAGAAGTGCCCATTGTTTGTTGGGGGGAACCTTGAAGACAAATTTGAGCATTGTGAAGGATGAAGTCCAAGACTGTTTGTAATCATCCATTTCTGGTCTGTTTTGAAATTCTTCCTTCTTTAGAATCTACTAGGCCTTAACTTCTTTAATGCATTTTATTTGAAAAACTTTTACTCTTAAAAATGTTCCTTTGAACTCTGTTCTTCATAAAAGAGTAATTCATTATTACTGGGGATAACACCAATGTCTAATCCCTTTATGATCCTCTGTACAGGGACTGTGGGAATGATAATTAAGTCACTTTGCAGCAAGCACACCTGTGAAGCAGGTAAACATTTATTAGCTCATTCAAAAAAATTAATTAAAAAATGTTTGTTGTGTTCTGTGCAGCTTTTCTTTTCCTTGAAGGCACAGAGAGATGAAGCAACCACGACCTATATTATGAAATTAGAATGCAATTATTGCTTTAAGTAAAACAAAGCCCAGCCTCACACTAAAGGTGTGGAAACTCAAATTGCTCAAAATGATCTGATCATAGTCACACTTGGTAATCAGCTCCAGTGTTTTCTTGGCAGGGTCCTGCTATGAATTATGATGGGAAAATGAAAAGACATGTCTTGTCCCACGCCGTTGCCATGTAAATGTATGGATCATGGGGAGATATAAACACTGGAAAGGTCTTGAGTTACACTGCCTGTGAGTAATTGTCATCTCTATAAGCAGGCTGCTTGGAGTTGTAAGAAATAGGAAAACTACGCCTTTTGTTCAAGATTTGACAATGTGGAAGAGCCCTGCCAGACCTGTCTTGTTTAATCATGTTAGCTCAACAGCAAAAGGAACAGCTTCTTCTAAAGGGAACTCAGAGTTCCTGGAGGAGGAGGAGGCTGTAACTCAGTGTGTGCTCTCCTGAGCCATTCACACTGTTCTGCTGTGAATGGGAAGAGCCTTGCAGGGATTCCAGGCAGCATCATTTTGAGGAGAAAGAGGCCTTCAAGTCGTCTTGTTCCTGAGACATCCACGTGTGCCTTTTCATAAAGTCAGAATATTAACCCTGTTACCGTTATCTTCTGTGCCGGGGGTTGTACATGCTCACATGTTAGACCATCCATAAGGAAATGAAAGGAAATATTGTGGTCCCCATGGAACACTTGGAGATGTGAGACACAGAGAGATTACTGCCTTTGTGATCATTCAATAGGTTCATGGCAGAGACCCCAGGTAACCGAAGCAGGCTGCAGGGGGTGGCTCAGTGGGTATTTACCCTCACCCCTGCCAGGCTGAGGGCATTTCTGCTCCTGCTACCTCCAGCCTTGTGCATATCCCTCCCCTAGGTGTGCCAGCAAACACCTGCATGGCAGCACACCCAGGTGAAGGGGTTGGTGTAACATGTGCAATGAGAATAAAAAACGGGAACAAAGAGATCCAATCTGGATCTGATAAGCAATGGGCAATTAAAATTTAATATATATAGATGTATTTCTACACATATAAATTTAAAAAGAGGCCCTGTCTTCTGTAATATAACCTTAGACAATTCTGTGCAGTCACCTCCATCTGCATAGTCTGGTTTTCAGACCAACCCAGATACTGGTCAAGATTATGGTTTTCAGGAATAATTGCTTCTGAGGGAGAAGGAACACTGCCTGAAGTTTACTCAAACTTTTCTCCCTGATCCCATGACTTCATTACAGCCCTTGGCAAAAGGCATAATTGGGGAAGGTGAAGGACAGGATTCAGGCATTTTTGGTACTATTCACTATGTCTGCTTGCTATAGAAACAGGGAAATAAAAATGAAAACTGTTAAATTTATTACCTCTTTTATTACTCAGGTCTTGAGATTAAGAGACATCGCCTCAGAGTAGAAAGGTGCTAGAGGTTTTTTGAGTAGCTAAAGAAGGATGTCTGACTTATCACGTAGTCATATCCATATTCTAAAGTCCATTTGGAAGGTAAGTATGCCCTTTAGAGGAAAAATATTCAGTCTTTAATTTCAAGTCCCCAACAATAGGGAAAGTTTTTTTTAAAGCATCAGTTTGCTATTTCAGTTGTTTGCTGACTTCATGGTTAAACTCTACTTCTTTTCCTTCTGAATTCTTCTGCCTCCTGCTTTTGTTTATTGGATGTTCTTAGACTTCTCAGCAAAGAAAAATATCTTTGTCATGTAGGTGTATACAAGCTGAAATCAGTGCTCAGCCCTCTCTTCAATAAAAATACAGATTGAGTTCATGGCGTCTTTCGTGCCAGTGCAAGTCCACACTTCAATATTTCATCATTCTGATGACTGACCAAGATGCGAACATGACCAAGATGTGAACAAAGGGCTCATACCTGAAGGGAAAAATCATACCCATAAAGGATACACACCCATGGATTAAAAAACCTTGCAGCCCATGATGCACCCTGGACACTCAACAGCTACCCAAGAGTTATGGATCCTTTCTCCCCAGCTGTGATGCTTTAGCACTCCCTATTACACTGAGTGCTCCATATTTTGTTCTGGAAGTTGTTCACTTTCTTCTCATCAGAACAACTTCCAGCCTTATGATTGATGCAGATTAAACATGGGTCAATTCATATTTTTTCACAGTGGTTAACTGCTCTGTAGCACACTACAAGTGATACCTGAAGCTCAGGACCAAGTGTGGGTAGCCTCAGCCACTCGTGGCTGTAGCATCTGTGGGTAACAATCACAGAACTCTGAAAAGGAAAGCCAAAAAACATCTGGGAGAGTGATAATTTCAGTGCTCCCAGTTACAAATGCTCCAAACTTTTCTTTATGTGCTGGTGTTGTCGGTTCTTCATTTTTTTTTTGTTGCTTCTTTAATATTATGTCTACATTTGTTTTTTTTCTTCAGGATTGAAATAGAGTGGTTCAAGCAGAAATTTTCCAAACCTTTGAGTCCTGGCCCAAGCCTCTGTTGTGTTTTGCTTCCTAGAATCTGGAAGTCAAAAACTTTTTAAAAATCCAAATATCAACAGTTCTCTGAAACTAACAAGGAGTAAGAGAGCACCCTACCAGCCCTCTTGTATTACCTGAATGATCCTGTCAGGTTTATCTATGGACCTTCCCGTGCCATCAGTCTTGTTGCATTCACTCTGAATTAAATTGAATACACAAAAACATCCATGAAATGAAGGCTGCTTGTACTGGTGGGAGAGACCCACCCAAAACTAATGAGCTGCAGAGCCTCAAGTGAGTTATAAACTGCATGTGCATCAAAATCAAACACACCCACAGTGCTCCCACTGGGTGTTCTCTGTTCATGCTCTATCCACCAGATATGGATTTCTTCTCCACTGTTATTTCATTCAGCAAATTGAAAACATAGGGCACCTCCACCTAGTCCCTGACCCATGAAACCACAGGGGAGTAAAGGAGAACATGTCAGAATAAAAGCAGTGGTGTGTGTAAAATGAAGGCTCCAGTCTGCTGGCAGCTGTACACTTATCAAGTGAGATAACCCACGTCCCAAAACATTTTCTTCCCGTTAGTAGTTTTTACAGAGGAAGCAGAAGTTGCTGAGGAACTAAAGCATGCCTGACAGTGGAATTCTGAGTCTTGGGGAACTATTTGCAAAAAATGCACAGGATCATAGGTTGGTGGTTCACCAAGCCTTTTGACAAACATGTGGGCCTCATGTATTTTCTATCCAACAGAAACAGGTACAGCCAGTGCTTCTAACAAGCAAAGAAAGAACCAGAGAAACCCCAGTTCTGTGTTTTTTGTATATCCCAATTGACCAGACTATGTTTTTGATGGATTTGGTCTGATCAGAAAGCTTATTCTTTTTAGAGGAAGCACTCTACTCACTATGGTCTTTACTTAGGTATCCATTCTTTCCCGAAGTCTACAAGTCATTGTGCAGCAATATAATTTATCTGCCTTGTGTAGAGCTCTGACATATTTCTCAACAGGGAGGGCTGGAGCACCTCTGCTGTGAAGACAGGCTGAGACAGTTGGAGCTGCTCAGCTTGGAGGAGAAAAGGCTCCAGGAAAACCTCAGACCCTCCTCCAGTGCCTAAAGGGGTCTATGAGAGAGCTGGGGAGGGACTTCTGACAAGGATATGGAGGGTTAGGACACAGGGAAATTACTTCAAGCTGAAGGAAGGCAGGATTAGATTGGATATTAGGAAGAAAATCTTTATTGTGAGAGTGATGAGGCCCTAGCATAAGTTACCCAAAGAAGCTTTGGAAATATTCATCCATGGAAGTGTTCAAGGTCAGGTTGGATGGCACTTGGAGCAGCCTGGTGTAGTGGAAGGTGTCCCTATCCACAGCAGGAGGGGATGGAACTAGATGACCTTAAAGGTCTTTTCCATCCCAAACTATTCTATGATTCTACAGCTTTCTGTTTTGATTTGCAGACTTTTGTAACAATCTCCTTTTATAACTATTAGCACGCATGTGCCTTTTCCCTGAGTCCATCATTTACAGCTTAAAATGTGGGTTTTATAGAGCTGAAAGGTTCTTATATGGTTTTATGGACAATTTGCTTACTTATTTACCTAATACCTGCTATGCTGAGTGTCTAATCTTCTGTGGGATATTTTTTTCCCTATTGCAGCTGTCATGTACAGTATAGGTGGATCTGCTAATGAAACCTGTTATTAATACTGTCCAGCACTTCCTGTTATAAGACTCCTTTTGTGCTGTTTGTAATTATCTGCAATTTTCAAATTTCAACTGAGTAGGCCAGGAGGACTTACTAAGGCATTATTAAGCTGTTACATGCTTTAGGTTGGTGGAGACTGTTTATTTTAATCCAGTACACTCAAATGAGCAAGAGTCATTACTCTGGCTAAGCCTGAGCTGAACTGACATGTCAGGGAGTTTGGTGGCTTTAGGAGGAGCTCATAGGCTCCCTGTTATCCTGCAATGTTCCCAGTGAGACCAGAAAGAGAAAGGAGAAGGTACACACATGTTCTATCAGCCTGGTTGTGCCATGTGGATCCCCAGTGCTCAGATTCTCAGCTTTCCTGGAGACACCTGCATGCCAAAACCTAAAAATAGATGTCTCAGTCTGTGAACTGAATCCTACCCTCTCAAAAGTAGACGAGAAGAATCCTACCTAAACTCTCTAAATGCTGAAAAATCAAAAGAGTCTTAGGAAGAAAAAAGATAATATTTTGCTGGGGTATTTCCAGTAACATTTAGCAAGGAGAACCATGAAAAAGTCCAGGAGGAAACCAATCATTCTGTCATCAATGGACAATAAATAATGGTGGAGAGGACCACCCACTGAACAAAGATTAAACACAAATTTTGAGTAGATGTTCAGGGAGTGAGACCCAGCCAATCTGCAATCTGAACAAGAGCAAGACTTTCTGAATAGGATACATGTGCAAACTAGAGTGTGGGAACTGAGAGGAGTTTAATGTGAATACATGTATGTGAGCAAATTTCCACTGGTACCACTCCAGGGTAACCAGAACTGGTACACAGAGTGAGATGAGGATGACTAATCTGTGGTCAAGAGCATGCTGATGTATGTTCTACAAATCCAGAGCCAGATTTAAATTGTTCTTTAGTTGTATTTTTAGGTGGAATCATAAGTAATATGAGAATTTTTAAGTCCTGAAACCTGCAGTGCAATTATCGAGGGATTTAAAAGATTCACCACTCATAACAGAATTAACCTCATGTGAAAGGCTGAGAGAGGGTTGTGTTTTTATGGTAGGTACAGTATATTTAACCTATCTCCTGTTGAGAGACACTATTTTTTCTGTGAACCATGTAAATGCCAAGCTGAAGCCTTCAGTCATGCAGTTTTGGTTTTTATAGTCACTCTGCTCAAGTTTCTATTTTTAGTTTTCCCCAAGGAATAAATAATGTTCCCTCATGCAAATTATGCGAGTTTAGCTTGAATGCGTAGCAGGTACAAAGTGAGATTGCTACTGATGTGTTATTGTGAGGACAATCAATCTGATTTTTTAATGTCTCTTGAATAGCTCCTTCAAATGTCTTCCACTACAAAAACTGAGGAAAAGCAGTTTAGATGTTACTCCATTAAAAGGATTCTTTCTTGTCCCTTAGTGGTTTTAATAGATCAGATTTTGTTGTTTTGAACAAATCTGAACATAAGACCGAGTGAGAGATCATGGCCATTTCGTACTGTTGTATACACACTGGCAGTCAAGTGTGTCCCAACAGTAAGATTAATTTGTGCACAAACTAAATTCCGTGTGGGATTTAACTGCATTGTTCTTACAGCAACTGCAAAACCTTTGACCAAAGCATGAGGGTCCCTTTGCCTCAGGGACAGAAGCAGCATGTAACAGAAGATCTCTTTCTCTGAAGACTTCAAAGCTAATGAGAAAAGTTCACAAAAAGTGGAAGAAAACAGTCTGATATCCAGTGGGGAAAGTGAGATGCAGAGAAAACAGGAAGTTGAAGCTGGACCTAGCTCCTAGCTGTCAGTGCCCATGGTTTGGCTGCCCAGGAGCTGCAGTTTGCTGGAAGAGTGTTCATTACCATGGCTACTTTGGCATATTGTCTGCATGTTCCTAAGGAGTGAAAACCAATCCACTTCAATGTCCATATATTTTGGCTTCAATACCTGTTTCTAAATCTGTATTAGGTTTCTTCTGCATTCTTTAGTTTCTGTTAATTCCTTTCTTGGTTTTCCAATTTTGTGATACTTTTGGCTAAGCATTGTTATCCACTGCTATTATTTTGGGGTTTTTTCTTCCCCCTACTTGGGTTTTAATTAACAAGGTGACATTAGAATGGAAAAGCTTTTATTGTTCTTGAATTTTTGCAAACATTTTTCATCACTAAAGTGTGGGCTTTAAGACACTGCGTTGCATTTTTGAAATCCCTCTAAACACATGTGGATGGAAAATTTTTTTGTAAATTCACTTCATTTCCAAATAACATTAATAAAAGAACAAAACTTGGGGTGAGGTTTATGCGAGTGCTCAGTTACACAGACCAGTTTGTATATCTCAGTCTAAGATCTACCTGATTACACCAGTGTCAGGGTCTAACCCCAGCTGGCAACTTATGACTAAAAAGTGAGAAAATCCATTCCTAAAAAGTGAGAAAACTCATGGGCTGAAATAAAGACAGGTAAAGCAAGAGCCATGTCTGCAAGCAGAGCAAAAACAGGAATTCATTCCCCACTCCCTATGGGTGGGCAGGTGTTCAACAATCCCCAGGAAAACAAGGCCCCATCAAATGTAAGAGAGGTTTGGGATGACAAACACCACCACTCAAAATGTTCCACTCTTACTTCTTTTCCCCCCAGATTTATATATCAACCATGACTTCATATGGTCTGGAATATCCCTTGGGTGAGTCAGGGTCAGCTGTCCCAGCTGTGACCCTTCCCAACTCCTTGTGCACCCTCAGAATTCCTGATGGTGGGGTGGGGTGAGGAGCAAAAAAGACCTTGACGTTGTGTAAGCCCTGCTCAGCAGTAATGAAAACATCCCTGTGTTATCAACACTATTTCCAGCACAAATCCAAATCACGGCCCAATATCAGCTACTGTGAAGAAAAATGACTCTATCGCAGCCAAATCAGTACAGTGCTGCAAATATATTTTTGATGTTCAGAGAATTTGATTTGATTAATTTGTTGTACCAGAGAGATTAAGTCAAATATGTTACCCCAAAATATGATTGAACTCCAAATAAGGTCTGTACCCCAAAAGCAAATAATGCTTTAGGAGGACAAAAAGAGCATATGAGTGGAATTGCTTTAAGTAGAACCTGCAAAAAAATAAAATCAAAATATAGGAAGACATTGAGTCCCCAAGAGCACTTTCTTTTCCAAATCCTATATGTGTTTGATAGGGAAAAGAGATTGTATTGAGTGTGTTTAATGCACAAAATGGGTGCTGATGTCTGACTAGTGTGTGAGGCTTTGTACTAGTGGACAAGTTCCTGGCTTCTGAACTGAGCTCAGCATGGGCCTCAACACGCACATGAGATCCTGATGTACTCTGTTAGCACAGGCTATTTGTACAGGAGACACACACCTGCTTTTTAAAACTTCTGATTCACAAGAGGGAAAAAGGCGTCAGCAGTAGTCATAAATCCATCATTCTGCTAGCCAGCATTGTCCCTAACTTCCTTGGCATTGTGGCATAAGGATGAGGAACACAAAAGTACTGCAAGATGACATTTATTTTTTATTATTGCTATTATCACGCACTGCCTTCTGCAGAGGGGTGGTGGCTACAGGGTCTGTGGAGCCATGGCATGCTCTCAGAGCAAGCCTGTCCCATTTCCCCAGTTGGTGTCTAGCACAGTGGTCTCCCTGCCAGGCAGGTCACCAGTTAGAGGGCACTGTCATCACTGCCATTAAACTCACAGAGACTCCATGTGCTTGTTCAACTCATGGTTCTAAACTGGGTGCTCACTCCCTATTATTGAAATTTGCCATCCTGCTGGAAATGCGTGTGTGAGAAGGGGTGTGAGACCTCAGCATCTTGGGGGTTGTGAACCTCCATGTGGAACATAGTGGCAAAACATATGAAACAGGAAATAGACTGGGATCTCATTCCCTGTTCCTCCTCTCATCTGCTCTAGCAAAGACACTTAGCTCTAGGAGCATTAAAAAAAGTCAGTCTTGGTTTTGACCATGCCCCAGACTCCAAGTTTGAACACAGACACGTCACAGACAAGGATTGTGCCAACCTATCTTACTCCAGCATTCAGCATCCAGAGCTGAGCTGCTCACCCCAGAGTCCCTTTGTAGGATGGGGAATAGGAGTTTCCTCCAGGAGGAATTAACCTCAATTCCTTTTATTCTTAGCCAGCTCCCTGAAGGCTGAATCATTTGCCTGCTGCTGTCACCTACTTCTCTCTAGTGACTAAAGAGAACAGCTGGGGTAAGCACCTCCACCTTATTTTGGCAACTCCAGTCACAACCTACTGGTGTCTCTGTTCTCATTTCTCACAGGTACAAGGATGCTTCAATTAATAAAAAATTATATGTAAGGAGATTCTGGGCTTGTTACCTTGTAGAGAGACACCATATTTCAAATGTCCAACTAAGGTCAGTGTAGATAATAAGTTATATCTTCGTAAAAAAGTGATAGAAATTAGTCCCTAGCATCAACTACAAAGAATAATAACAATTACTATTATTGTTATCATTATTAAAAGTAATCATAAGCTTAATTATGCATAGGGAGATGTATGTTTTATGATAGCCCTGAAGTCAAAGTGATGATAAGCAATGAGAGGGCATTTATCAACAATGCCCTTTCCAAACATGTAGGTTCTGCCAGCAATAAACATGGATTTTCAAGCTTTGGAGCTGCCATTTCTAACGCCAGATTCAATATTTATTATTACTATTATTTCTATTATCCTGAATTACCACACAGATAGAAAAAGGGAGAAGGGATGAATTTTTTTTGAAAGGTTGTCTCGTATGTCTAGGCAAGATATTGATGAGTAGTCCCAGACAGGAAATTTTGTGGAATTCAAAGGAAGGATGAAAGTCAATCTCTTCCCTGCTGCTATTTGAACTTGCACTTTCTGCAAGTTTGGATATTTCTAAAGACACGTTCAGAGCACTAACACATTACTTGCAACTGCCACTTAATTGATTAAAGACTATGTTTAATTAAAAACCCTCACAAGAACAGAACGATGGAAGGATGGGTTAAAATTACATTTTAGCCCACCTGAAATAGTGAAGCTCAAAATATACATGCTGAATCACACCACTAATTGTAAATGCATTTTCAAGGACACATCCAGAACCTTCCTGGAAAGATCCAAGAGAACATAATGGCACATCTGTCAGCATTGCCTATGGATCCATACCTAGGGGCTGCACGTGCATTTGGGGATTTTGGCAGGGAGTGGGTTGAGAGGGAAGAGTTTAAAAAGCTCATGGAAAAGCCCTTTTTATTCAGTTCACAGAGATGCCAACATGGTTGTATCTAGCTGAGTGAAATGTCCACATTTAATGGCCACATGGCTGGGTGCCCTTTAAAATTTGTCTAAATTCACGTCTTCAGAAACATACGAGTCCTTTGTGGAGTTGGTTGTTTTTTTGGTTTTTTTTTATCTTTGGAGGTTTTTTGGCATCAAGTCTTTTCACTGCAGCTGGCCATTTCCCTCATCTCAGGACAGACGCTGCTGTCACTAGATCAATTACCAGCATTCATTTCGTCTCGTGCCCTGACCCAATGGGCTCCTTGTTCTCCCTCTGTTGACAGCCTGAGAAGGCTCCAGCCAAACTGGCCGCTAGCGACTGACCCCTCCACAGACAAACTCATTAGGGTAATTGCAAGGCTGGAAGCAGCCGAGACTGGGGCCCAATTACACCTGTCCTTGTCCAATTCAGCCAGGGCTTAAATTACCTGGATGGGTCAAGGATGGTAGTGTGCTCAGGTGAACAAAAGCTTTCCCTCTATTCTGGTGCCTTTCACAGACAGACATTCTAAATTATGCTTGTCGCTGGGACATAATAAGGCTGATTTCTTTAAACGGCATCTTTCCTCAGCAGGGAAACTGATGCATGGTCTGAGTGAGCACCAACACCCAGCAGCCCAGGGACTCAGAGCAGTGTGAAGGAAGGAGCAGCTTTTGGGGTTTTCCTCCTCAGGTGGTCATGGAACAGAGAGAAGTCAGTGCCTAGTGTGCTTTATGTGCTCTTACACAAGCCAGTAGTTGATGACAGTGGTGATAAAAGAATGGAAAAGGCGTTTTTTTTTATTTTTTCCCATGACAATAGTCAGGTTCTGAGCCCATTAGTTTAATTTTGTTTGAAGGAGATGGTCATTCAAAGTGTTGACATGAGCTGTAATGCCAATTTATGGACAAAAAGCAACGAGACCAAAACTTGGCCTTACATTCTTTAATTGTCTTAATGAGGGACTTGGTTTCCCAAAGTTAGGAGTGAGCACAATCATACCTGGGAAATGTAATATTCTCAGCACTTTTGAAAAGAATGCCTGTGTTTAAATATTTAAATACGCATTTATTAATCTACATCTTAAGTTCTCACACTTAGAAATCTTGGGAAATTACTGAACTGAGTATGGACGTATATCTGCATTATTATATTCACCCTTCTAACAAAAATTAAAATTTTCAATATTTAATGGGACAACAAATGGCAGGTTTGTGCACACAGCACAAGCACACATGTTTTTCTACTTTTTATGCAACATTGAGAGGTGATTTGTTTCATTGTACCATATTTTACAGGCCAGGTTAAATGATTTCCAAAAATTAAATCAGGAAAATGTGAAGCAAAGTAAAATTTTTAAAGATAGCATATATACCAATCTGTAGAATTAAGAGAACATGTAGTTTCAGTTCTTAAATTTCATTTGGATATTTTAATCAGTATGATGTAGGACCTGCAATAAAAACTGATTATAAAATATTATCTGATAATTTACTAACAGAAAATAAGTTTTTGTGTTATTAAAGGTCAAATATCATGAAAACAAGTATAAAATAATAATTAAAACAAAAGCTGTTTACGACTCCTGATAAAATAATGCAAAAAATATGAAGATAAAATGTATGAGCACTAACAATTTTTACAAATATCTTTCCTGATTTTATAAATTCATTTATCGAGGAAAAAAATTGCCCTAATTTTTGCCCACCTTTTTTTTCCCCCCCACAAATCTGCCCTTGCCTGGTCACATGGTTTCCAATATCACATTTGACACTAGTTGAAAATCATTAGTAAGGAAAGTTATTGCAAAGGGTTGATTTTGATAACTTCTAATTTTCACCATGTCATTTCTTTACAAAATCAGACTAAGAAGTTTCAGTTATCTGCTGGACATGAAGAACAGACTAGCAACAAAATTTCAGGAGTTCCCTATTGCATGGGATTGGGATAGGATGGACTAGACTAGGCTAGGCTGGGATAAGATAGGATAGGATAGGACAGGAGGGAACAGAACAGGACAAGACAGAACCCAACAATCCCAGCGTGGATTTGGGATAATTAATGTACATAAAATGACCATCTGTGGACAGCAAAATTTATGAATGAAACTGAAAGTCTCAGAGTGTGATTCTGTGCTGATAATACTTTTATCAGGACTAAATAATGCAGACATAAATGTGTGGAATATTGTTTCATCTTGCAACAACCTCTGGATAAAATGAGGGCTTACTGAAGAGGAAAAGTTCCACATTTGCAGTCCTGGAGTAGACCTGTGTTAGTAACCATCTCTTCATATTGAAGTCACTTTGTCTGTAAAGAGTCTGACAAAAGCAGTAGTGAATTTCAGTGTATTTTAGCATATATAAAGAAGTCAAAACATAATTTCCCGAGGAAAAACCCTAGCAGTCTCAAGGAGGCAGCGTGAACCAGTGAGTTTCATCCCATTTCTAACAATCTGATTCTGTGCTGGGTTTCATCACCAAGTGTTGGGTGGGATTGCTTCCAGTTTAGTCACAGCATTCCCCTGCCTTCTGTTTGATCAGATCTGGCCCTCAGTGTTAATAAGTGCTATTTTCCATGGCACTGTCTGTTTTGCCTTGTGGAAACCAGTTATGAAACCATTTTACATGACTAATCCAAATAATAACCTCTTTTTAAAACTGTTAGGATTGAATCCATCTGCTTTAAAATGGTACTTTGAAAGGAAAGGATTCCTCTTAATCTAAGATATGGCTTCAAATTAGGTGAAAACAATTTCCAGTTGCTATCAGGAGATGAGTATTTCATCAATTTTGATGGACAGAATAAGGTGAAATTAATCCAACGCAATGGAATTGAAGCAATAAATATAATAAACCAAGCATATATTGCTGGAAGTAAGGTGTTAGCTCTTATTTCCTTCCTGAGATGAAGAATTCACATTCTTGGAGTCCTGCTATGTCCCTGGCAGTGTCAGCACCAAGTCACAATGACAACAGCTGGAGGCTGTTTAGAAAAAGTGTCAGTTCCACAGGTGGGGGAGAAAAAAGAAGAAAAAGGATTATTTCTGGAAAAACTATTATAAACCACTTCTATTCAAGATTAAAAAAACATAGCCTCATAAGAAGCCACAGGATATTAATATATTAATGATAATGTCTTTTCACTTCACCCGAGGACTTAAATACACTTTATAAACACTATTTAAATGTCATCACTGATTTGGTGAAGCCATTATGAACCACAGCAGACATTTCCTGACTCTCCCTGGAGACTCTCTAGTTTTCTCTGCCTTCCCATGATACCTAACACACACAGTGAGCAACACGAGCCCCTTACACAAGATGGAAAAAGCACAGGAAACAGGAGGGAAATCCATTCCATGAGTGACACATATGCCAAGGTGGTGAGATGGAACACAAAGGTTTTATTTATTCCTGACACAAAGAGAGTGGGATTTTTGATTATCCTTTTCTTGCCTTAATTTTCCAAAATTATATCAGCTTTTTTTTTTTTCCTTTACAAGCCTGGCATGTGATCCAGACCTCCAAAGTCTTTTTCATTAACAGATGATGTTCTCGATTGCATAACTGCTTATTCAAGATGCAGGGAAAACTGTCTGGTGCCACCACTTTGCACAACTTTTAAAAGAGTTATGGTTTCTGATCTCTACATCACTGCTCCGGAGCAAAATGGAATTTATCATAAAGTTTCTACAATATAGAATATTGATTAGGAAAAAAAAAGTTAGAAAATATCCATCTGAGAATGATTTACAAATTAAGCTATGTGCTAAAAATCTAAGAATTTGTTCCAAAGCAAGCAGACATCACCAAAGAATCATAGAATGGCTTGATTGAAAGGGACCTTAAAGATTATCTAGTTCCAAACCCCTGCTGTGGGCAGGGACACCTTCCCCTAGCCCAGGCTGCTCAAGTCCCATCCAGCCTGGTTTTAAACACTTCCAGGGATGGGGCAGCCACAACTCCTCTGGGCAACCTGTGCCAGGGCCTCCCCACCCTCACATTAAAGAATTTCTTTCTAATATCCAATCTATACCTACTCTCTTTCAGTTTCACGTCATTCCACTTTGATCCTGTACATGAGTCTGTAATACCTCAGATACATGGCCTCACTCGTCTCTGGTTGTGGGGGAAAAGAAAAAAAAGAAAAAAAAAAAGGAAAAAAGAAAACAAGGAAAAAAGGAAAAAAAGGGTTTTTTGAAATTATAACTCCCAATTCAGTTCATTCTTTTGCCAATAATGGGATACAAATTGTGTCTCATGCCTTTGATGCATCTATCAGGGCAGCATGGAGACACCTTATGCACAGATGGGAATTGCAGTATCTGGGCCAGATCGAGAGCAAATTTTGCCATGTTAGAGTGTGTGTTTCAATTTGTGCTGGCAGAACTGAGATCAGAATCAGTCATGTGAGCATGGAAGTGAACACAACTCTGCTTCCCATTTAAAACAGCTTTCTCAAGTGGGATTAAGGGATTAGGTTTTGTGGTTGTCTTCCAGAAGCAATGTCACGGGGTGGTTTTACTACGGAAAGACCTGGTGTTTCGCCAGTGCAAAATAAAGTCTGCTGGCAACATGAATGCAGAATCATTGAGACAGAGGCTCAGCTCAGCTGCAACAGCCTGGCCTCAAAGTTACACGAGCTCTGACTCTCCTGCAGCCTAGATTAAAATAGGCTGGTGAATCTCTGAAATTCCCCTCTCTCTGCACTCTCCCTCTTCCAAGATTGCCACTTCTCAGCAGGAGAGTCTGAAGCAGAGTATGAGCAACTGCAGCATGCATGCCAACACTGAAATGCACAGTTTAAGTGTATTTCAATGTGCCAGGCTGATTAACAAATTTTTATTATGGCCTCCATTGGGCCTAATGGTGTACTAATTCAGGAGGTGCTTCACAAACTATTTAGACATCTTACTGGTAAGCCCATAAAATAGGGGAGGGTGGGGGATATGAAAACAATACTGACCTCAGCTATACAGTTTCAGGCAGCTGCCATGTGTGGGTGAGAGCCATATCTCTGATATTTCCATGGAGCCTGACCTCAGTGAACGTGAAAATACCAAATGGGGCAGAGCATCCTTCCATTTACAAGACTGACTTCTCCAAAAGCTAGAAGCAGCAGAAGTTTATTTAGCATTAGCTGGAGTTTCTGAGGATATTTTGACTCCGTCCACTTTTACCAGGAAATTTCCTATTGCGTGGACAGTGATATGATTAAATTTGATCTAACATGAGATCCTTTGGCCTGGAAAAGTTCTTCTGTCTCTTTTCATGTCACCACTTGTTGATGGGGACAATTGCACTTTCCTATTTTGATTTGGAGGGTTGTAGGCTAAAAATAATCAAAATTATAATAGCAAGCTGATAATGTCTCATCTTTATCTGAGATTAATAATGCACTCCAAGGAGCACTTCTGCCTTGAAAGCTACTTCAAAAGCCTTAAAATCATGACAGGGATTTGGTAATCAGCACTACCTCCACGAAGATTAACATTAATCACAAATGGTAGCAACCTTACTCAGCTTCATTCTTAGGTCCCCACATAACAATTTTCTCAGTTTGCCAAGAAATTGTCAGTATTCTCTTGGAAAGAGAGAAGTAACCTGTGAACCTCTCCCTGGAAGTCCAAAACTCCACATTACTATCTGGAAATCTGGTTCTACCCCAAAAAAAGCCAGAAGCCCAGATGTGAAGCCAAATGTCAGGTAGCAAACAGCTGGCGGCAGTGTGGAGATCTCTCTGTTCCCCTCTTGTGTCTAAACCCCCTTCAAAATGCTTTAATGCTCACATGAATGTCAAATCTGGTGACTACAGCTCTTTGAGTCCCGGTAATCAGCCAGTTCTGTTTCTTAGAAGTTCTGGAGACATCCTAGCACAATATTCAGGACTCTGTGTTCCTGCAAGGTGAGCTAGTCAATGGCATTCCTGTGCTGCTGCTTCACACACCACAGGAAGATGCGCTCTGACAGGGCCCCCCTCCCTCTACAGCCCTCATCTTACACCCCAGGGGTGAGTGGCATTTGCAAGCCTGTGCCACTTGAGAATCACTGAGGTGTTCCCACCCCATTCCCAGGGTTTACCAGTCACTCATTTGCATCCCCAGATTGCATCTCCTCTCCTGCCCTAGAGCTTTGCGTGCTGAGACAGTCAGTGGCCAGCCCAGCTGCACATGCCCGGGGGCTTGCAAGGACACCAGAATGCTAACCCACATTTGGAAGATGATTGGGATCCCAAACTGAGCCCTGTTGGAAGGCAGACTACTGAATTGCACATCCCTCCCATCTTTCATGGCCTGGCAGTCGCAGTGCTCAGCATGACCTGATATTCAAAGCTCAGGAGAGCTGGGCTAACTGCACTGGGTGATTTTTCACAGATATCTTTCTGAGTGCTCTTAAATTGATGACTCTTCATAGGTCTCACTACAACAAAGAAGTGTTAAAATATCTTGTATAGGCATAGAATCATTTAGGTTGGAAAAGTCCTCTGAGAACATCAAATCCAGCTGTTGTCCCAGCACTGCCAAGCCCACCAGTAAACCATGTCCTCAAGTGCCACATCTTCATGCTTTTTAAATACCTCCAGGGATGGTGATTCAACCACTTCCCTTGTCAGCCTGTTTTATGCACATTGGACAGGAAAACTGGAGAGCTGTTGCTTGAAGATGATTTGTAATATGCTTTGAAAATTTAAAAAGAGATACGCAACAAACCCAAAACCTTGTCTAATGTGAATGCTGAGAAATTATGTGACACCACAGCTACCTGACTCCATTTTCAAGAAAGGAAGGATGACAGTACAACAAAAATCTTCCAAGAGTCTTTTGAGGAAAAAAGAAAATATAGCATAAGTGATATTAAACACATATAAATCAGAGGTATAATTACTGCCTGGAAATCTGTCAGATAAATTTTATAGTGAAGCTTTATGAGACTTCCCCTTCAGGCAATGTTGAGACCGTGACACTCTTTTTATAACCATTCCCTGGGCTGCTCCATGGGTTTGCTTGTGACAGTCCTATGGGGTTGCTATAATTCTCAATGCCTCCTAATTAGCACCATTCCAATATCCAACACACTGCACAGATCAGCTTCATTTGTAGTGGCATGTAGTATGTGACAGTTACTAGCAATTTGAAATCATGATAACTCACCAACAACATATTCTTCTTTGCAGTGTTATCACCCCCACACTGGTGGAATAGAGGGAGAAGAAAAAAAAAACCTCCATGTAAAACCACCATGCAAAGAGAGGTTTTACAACCACAGCAACCCCCCAAAATTTGGACTCTTTAAGGACCACCCAATTAATCCACTGGGTGCTGCTCAGTAAATCTTTTTAATAACACAACATGATTAAGTTATTCCCTGATTTTTCATCTCCAAAGATTTACGAAAAGTTACTCAGAGACACCTGTGTGGAAAAAAACATAACCTAATCCATCACGGTTTGATGTTTGCCCAGAGGCAATTCTCTCCAGCTGAACTAATGGCACTGTGTCAGGTGAGAGTCATATCTTCACACCACAGAACTATTTTGCCTTTGGGAATATAAGGATTTTTTTTAAAAAAATATTATTCCTAGTTGTTACCTTTGTAGCAATGTATTTATGCAACAGGTGATACTCTGAAGATGAGAAGCAATTCCCCTGGAAAACCACATTATGTTTAAGGAATGTGTCTCTGTTCTTGCAGTGGTGTTCTCTTCCAAATAGACAATTTTTGCAGACAGGAGCTTTCTCCAAATGACCTACAAAGTTAGGTCTCACAAATTAAACTTCAGAATGTTTCATAATATATAAAAGAACCATGTGGAAATTGCGATCACATATTTGTCTCAAACATGAAGTGGGTGTCCACCTTTTTCCAGGATGTGGAGGATAAAGAGAAAGCCACTGCAGAAATATCCTGGACTCTTCTCTAGATGTTTCTCCTAATCCTCCTCCACAGCACTTTGTCACTGGACTGTAATGGCACAGTCATTTTTTCCCATCTGTCTTGGGTTTGTGTTAAACCATGATAAACTGAGCTACATCACTTGCAAGAGCCAAGCCCTGTATCTTCCTATAATTCCCAAAGGTTCTGGAAAATTCTCCCAGAATGGTAGACCAAGCGGCTGTAGAGCAGTTCTCCATTTGCATTTTCTTCCCTTGCATCAGTAGTTTTGGCCATTACTAAAGACCTAAAACTCTGGAGTTGGGCTTTACTACAGCTGCAAGTCTTTAGCTGGCCTTTCATTCAGGTAACAGCTGATTCCTCCTTTATGCACCAAACTATTTAATGGTTAAAGTTGTTTTTTTGTTTTTTTCCCAGCTTATTCTTTCATTTCAGCTGTATTACCTAACCTTTGTCAAGCCCAGGATTAAAGAAAAAACATGAGGGAAGGGGGAAAGCATACATGTAGAAGGAAAGCCTCAGCATCAAATCTGGTCTAAATATTTTCGAGAACAAAACCAAATCATGCCAAATTCCAGGGGACAGATGGATGGTGTCAGGCTGCCGTGGCCTCTGCAAGGAGCAGAGACCAATGCAAGTGTCCAGCTGCACGTGGGTGAGAAACAGTTGTGTTTCTTTGCTTACTGCACCAAATGTCCAGCAAAACAACACTTTAATAACTGCTGGAAATTCAGCAGCGCTCAAACGCAGGATTGAAACCGGCTAATGGCAAAGCTACAGCTGGAAGGAAAAAAAAAATACCATAAAAAAAAAAAAATGTTGTCTGCAACTGTGGTTACAGTTTAATTGCAAGCATCTACATGCGTGCATTTTCACACCTGGATTGTTTCCCCACCCATTCTGGAGACCAGCCCTACACTTCTCACTGACGCACATGCAAGAAGAAAACAAGTTGCTTTGCAGTCTGTCCTAACGGAGAAAGTCTTTGGGCAAAGCACTGGGATCTGGCAAGTCTACAAGAGGCAAACACACAAGCAAGGATTAGCTACATTGGTTTTGGCTTCCACAACTTGCTCTCTTTTTATTGAAAAAAAATGCCTAAATCATTAAAACTGGTGAAGTAGGAGTGGAAAAAAAAATATGGGTCTCTTTGAATCTACCAGTAAGTCAGAACCAGAAGGTTAAACAAAGAATGAAGAAAGATTGATGGTTTTGGTTTTTCCAAAAGTTAAATTGCTGGGTTTTCCTTTTTTTTTTTTTTTTTTTTAATCTTTTTTCCACTGCTATATAAGTCTTGGAACTTTATGCTGGGTTTATTAGAGGATATTTGCCACAGTCCTATCCTGTAGTCCTACACATCTTGACAAAAGAGAAACTATGAGAGCTGTGCTTCATTAAACCCCAGAGAAAAGGATGTTGCAGTGAGACCTAGATCCAAATTCTGCAGATAAGAAAGCAAATTTTCTATTTTATACCCAGCAGACACATCTGTGAATATGTAGCCTGTCATTCAGGAGACTGTAGAACACCAGCCCTTGCTTTCTACTGCATCCAAAGGACTGAATGCTCTAACAGTGAAATATCTGTATTTCTCCTCTTACACACCTATAATTTGTTCTATATTTCCTGTCACCAGCTACACAAGTGCCACTACTAGTTCCCACTGCATGTCTACATTGGCTCTAATCTGTGATGTCAGTGAGACCAGTCCTTGAGACTGCAAATCTCCAGGAGAGAGACAGAAATTTTTGGGAATGACCTATAAAGGCAAGTTGTAGTGATAAGGGCAACAGTGCATCACACCAGTCCTGAAGCCACCAGTGGTTTTGGGGCCAGACCAGTGACCCACTGAAGACACCTGTGGTTCAGAGGGAAGTTTCTACAGCTCACTTCTCTGCACAATAGATGCAGATGGAGATATTATTGCTTTCCTATGTCACCCCTGCAACTGCCTAGAAAAGAGTAATAGAAATTAACCAAACTGGAAGAGGAGTGGTTTTGTTTGCATTTTCTTAGAATACAGCACTGCTTGCCCAGTGTGGCAGCTCCCTGTACAAGTTCTTTTCTGATCGTGAACATCTGCTCCTCTGCCTGAAAAACCCACAGGGGGGGGGGGGGGGGGGGGGGAAGGAGTGGGAAGGGAAAGGAGCAACAAAAAAAAAATACTGCAAACTCAAAATGTTTTGAGAGCAGCTACCCTATTCTCCTAGGAACCAAATGTCAGTGGGTGAATAGGTCTCCTAATGGGTATGAGCACATGCCAGTGATCACAGACAATCACACTAAATTTCCCTTAGCAATATCCAACAGACCAAACTGTGATCAGTGATAACTGAGCCCTTAGGGACTCACTTGTAGCCCATTCAAAAATGTATATGCCCTCAAGGGAAGATTTGCCTTGTTTTACTGAGGAAATTAAATAGACTCTTTATAGAATTAGCAAAAATCATCAGGGGTTCAGATTTCCCATAGTCTTTCACGACTTGTGGTTTAATAGGAGACTTTAAGTTAATGTATATCAGATACATGTAGTTTCATTTTCCTTTCACTTACACTAAAAAAAAAAAAAAAAACATAGATTTGAATGAGCTATTCCTGATTTCCACTTTAAGGGAGAGAACAAGAAGGGTCGCAGTAGCCAAAAGTCTTTCTGAAGAAGAATTTCAAAAATTTTATATTTCCTGTCCGTGACAGACATACAGATCACACCACAAGGAATACACTGCTTGATATTTTCAAAGCATTTGCAAGAAGCATTAGATCAGAGTCAGAAGTAATTATTCAAAAATTTTGAGTTGTTAGCCAAAAAGATGTTTTGTCTGCTTTCTGGCAAATTTTTAAAATTCTAAGGTAAGGGAATACCTCTTTTTCCTTAAAAAATTAAAAATTAAATCCAAGTACATAGAGGCATTATTTTTAACTTGTGCAGAAAAGAAAAAAAAGTCTTCTGAAACTGACAATTCAATTTGCTACTGCTAGACATTTTTTGGCAGAAATATCTCCACTGGCTCAGGATTTCTGTTTCCAGAGTCCAGATGTAGCCTGGGAAAACTGAGCCTCCCAGTGTTTTGTTCCACAGACTGTATTGTGGCAGATTGGAGGGACCAGGGAGATCACAACTCTTATCTCTTCTTCTTCCTTCTACACATCACCTCACATCACATCACCTCACATCACATCACACTAAAATACACGTGTGTGGTTCTGGTAATGCTTGTTCTCCCTTGTAAAACTCTCCAGGAGGGTTTGTTGTGCCTCTTGCACTTTGGGCACCCTTGGATTGATGCCTCCTGCTCTCAGTACAATGAGTTTGCAGTTTGCAGCCCTGGCAGTGTGAACCAAAACTCTTCTGTTCTGGTACCTCATGATTCAGTGTCATCTTGAGAAGATGAAGTCAAGAACACCAACATTTGACAGCTCCTTGTTCAGTGGAGGTGAAATCAGCCATCAACACCAGTCACAGGAAGAAGTCTCAAACAGTCTCAGTTTCTCTAAACTGGCAGAGGTCAGGTTTAGATCAGATATTAGGAAAAAATTCTTCACTGTGAGGGTGGTGAGGTCCTGGCATGGGTGCCCAAGGAAGTTGTGGATGCTTCATCTCTGGGAGTGTTCAAGGCCAGGTTGGACAGGTCTTTGAGCAACCTGGTCTAGTGGAAAGTGTCCCTGCCCGTGGGAGGAGGCTGGAATAAGATGATCTTTAAGGTCTCTTCCAACCCAAACCATTCTATGATTCAAACAATCACTCTATTCTGTAAGGCATAAATAAAGTACCTAGGTTGAAAGAAAAGAGCAAGACATTAGATGCACTTTCTTGCCTCAGTTTCCCCAAATATTCTCATGCAAAACCTGTTGTCATCCAATGAAAAAATCCAACTCCACCCTGCTCTCTCGAGTCTCTTCCTGTGGAGCCCTTTGAGGTTTTTGGTACGCTTCACAATGGACAGATAAAAAATGCTCCTCTTTTTTCCAGCACTTCACTAACCAATTCATATCCCTGGATAGATGGTTTTGGGGGATTTCTGAAAATATGAGCTTTTTTTTTTCTAAAAACTTCTGGAATCAGCACCCAAGAAATCTTGTCACTTAAGAGACTTTTGGTCTTATTTCTCCAGCAAGAGTTCACCTAAGCCTCAAGCTCACCCCACCTGGGAGGGTGCTGCCTCTCAAACATGCAGAGAACATCCCAGATTTTTACAAATGATAATTTTCCTGCCAGCTCTTTTCCTGCTTTCCACATCACTGCGAGGATAATTTGCCCTTTTCCTTTCAGTCCTTCTCTCAGGAATACATTGCACTGTGGAGCAAATCACGTTTACCTGTAATATAAAGGAGACGGGATGTAGCTAATAAAGAACAAGGCAATTCAAACTTTTTTCCTGAGCCCTCAGGAGGAATACCCAGGTGTGCTGAGGAAGATATGCTTGGAAAAAAAGAAAAGAGCCATTCTGCAGTCAATCTAAAAGCACTAGGCCTCCTTTCATGAATTGATTTACCCACTGGGTGACATATTGGCAATTTTCTGTTACCTACCCAGTGATATGACTAAGTAGATGAAGCTTAAAGGCAGGTCAGATAAAAAGACTTTAATCTAACAAAGGCAGCCTGAATTTCACATGTCAAGGAAGATGATTTAACAGGGAATAGCAGCCTAAACGCGATACTGAATCAAGGTGGAGAATCCATAATTAATGTTACACTGCAGAAATGTTTACTCAAAAACAGAATGACAAAAAAAGGGCTCGATTCATCTGTCCTATAAAAGGTCCCAATTCAGCAAAACACATCACTACAGTCTTTTTGTTAAACATGTGCTTCAATCTGGACCTGCACGAGCAGGAATGCCTTTGAATCCATCTCTTTACAACCAGTGCAAAAAGAGTAAAAATCAGTCATGACAAGTTTTATAGGACACAGTCTGAGTGCTGCAGGAATTTGATGTATACACTCGACCAGTTAGACTTGGCAGAAATGTTTTTCGAAGAATTAATTAAAATTGTTTTCTCTGAGGAAGTAAAAGTGTTTTGGGAAAAGCAGTAATATCATATGCAAGTGACATGAGACTTGTTCAAGTGTTTTCAGCCCCAAGGGGTAAAATGCCTAAAGGTGTGGTTGGTCCTTGGATAATTTATTTATCTTGCAGCTATGCTTCACCAGTTTTCCTACCAGGGTTAGTTGAATTTCCTGAACTGCAGCCCAAAATGGAACTTCAAGTTACTAAACAACACCAGGGGAAGAGAAAAGCTGTATTCTGCTCCTCAGAGTGTTTTATTTGTCCTTGCCATTTTGATGATTTCTCTCTTTTCTAGAGGAAGATGTCCCTGCCACAGCAAGGCAGTTGGAGCTGGATGATTTTTGCGGTCCTGTCCAAACCAAATCATTCTGTGATTCTGTGATTCTCCTTTAAAATTAAAAGTGGGCAGCTGCTGTGTGCTTAGTCCTTGCATGCTAAGGAAACATTCACTGTCTGCAGCCCCTCAAATGTGCAAGGAGGGCTCAGCATCTTGCAGCAGGTACAGGATGAAGTCACTGGTGAGGACTGGCTCAGGATGAGCTGGATGGCTTTAGGATGGCTTGCTGCTGGACAGCCACAAAAATATTTTTTGTCCTTTTTCCTAGGAAGCCTTGAGAATGCTCCAGGTAGAGACTCAGGGGTGTTGAGGACTAAAAGGCTGTGTAACCTTTACTTCTCACCTCCTGCTACTCATCCTCTTACTCTACACACCTGTTCAGCCAGGGACCATCTCCCACACCTTACTGGGTACAACCTCAGCACAAGGCAACCTTCAGATTGCCTCCCAATTAACAACCTTCTCAAACTGAAGCAATCCAACCTGAAGAGACAGCAGCCTTGAGGTCAAGTACTCTGACCTGAAAACCTGTGAGCACCCACGCTGCCACCAGGGGCCCGCTGGAGGCTGCTCATTGCCGTGAGACCAAAAAAAACCCAACACCAAACAGAAATTCTGTAGAAGACCCTTGATTAATTATCCTCATTACTCAATATTTTAACCCACCTTGTCAACCCTTCCCACTCTGCCTTGCAGGAGGAATACAATTTCCAAAATGCCTGGAGCTAATGGCACTGGGGAAGCCACACACAGACCAAAGTGCTGACAAGAGCAGAAACTGTTTCTCCATTCAGCACCTCTGACTTCAGAAATGCTCACAAGCTCTAGCCAACCTGCAGGAGGTGGGTTAAAATCAGATCCTTTGCATTTAGCTCCTGATTAAGGATTTCCTCTGCTCTTTACCCTGATGCACTGGTAAGGTCTATGACTGCCACCTGAACAGAGAGGATTTGTTCTCAGCTTTTCCCCTGCTGCTGTTGCACAGCTTGCTTCCAGTGCCATCCACACATTTATATGAATTCTTCTGTGAGACTGTGAGTCACAGCTGAGATTTAGCATGAAACAAACCTCTGGACTCTGAGGCATCTTGGATGAAGCTCATGTTTAGAATCATAAAATCATAGAATAACTAAGGTTGGAAAAGTCCTCTCAGGTCTTTGAGTCCGACCACTGACTTAACACTGGATTGTGAATAAGATGGATATTGTGATATATAGGAGTAGTGGGGGGGGTATAAAGGAGAAATGCTCTTTTTTTTTAGGTCTAGATACCCAAATTCCAAATGTCACTTTGGTACTGAGACTCAGGGACGTTTGGTATTGAAGCTGACATCCCCACCTGGCTGCTCCAGGATAACACGCTTGAGCTGAAATCCTGGGTGGTTTTCATAAATCTCATAGTTGATTAGCAATTCCCAGCAGTTTCCAGACTCTTTGTCCCTTCTTCAAAACTTTGCCACTGTGAAAATCAGCCTGAGTTTGCCTTCCAACATGATGCAGTGCTGGGGCAGCAGGAGGAGGTGAATGATCCTGGCAACAGGACTGGGAACCTCCAAAAACACGTGGGATGTAAGAACTAATATGTTTGCTCCAAGGAGACTCATCCTCAAGAGTTTCATGGATAAAATGAATCTTTATTCATTGTCTGTCTTTCCACTTTATATATATATATGTGTGTGTGTGTGTGTGTGTGTATAAATATATATATATACACACAATATATATTTTGTATATTTTAATTATATATAAATTCTTATACCACAGAGCAAGCATTAAAAGATGTGGAGTGATGGGCTGAAGAGGGTCTTCCTGCCTTATCCTTGACTACAGACAGGTTTTGCCTCTGATTTGGGATGACAGCTCTACCCTTCAGGATAAAAATGCAAAAGGAAGAAAAACACTCTTACAGTTTTAATTGCCACCAAGTTTGCCCTAAACCAGAGGAAATTGAGGCTTTTGGAGCTATTCTAATGACATTAAACTCAAACTCCAGCTCACTGAAAAATTTGATACAGCTGGTTGATTGCTGACTGTTCTTGCTAAGCTTATTAGCCAATAAAACAATCAAAATCTTATGCTGAAACAAGCATGAGCAAACTTATCTCTTCCCCATATCCTGGGATGGGATAGATTCACATCCTCACATGGAAATGTACCTTAATAAATAGAAGACTGAATCTTTCAAAATCAAATTTTTGTGGCAAATCTTAAATTTCTGTTGCACTTCAGCTTTTGTGACTACCTCCATATAAAAATAAAAACTCACAAAACCCTCAAGACCTAGAAAGTTTTAGCGTTGTCCAAAACAAAATAAAGATGAAGTTAAATTAAATAAAAGATGAAATAAATTAGTATAAAATTATAAAGTAAAAAACTAAACTAAACTAAACTAATAAAAAAATAAAATAAAATAAAATAAAATAAAATAAAATAAAATAAATAAAATAAAATAAAATAAATAAAATTTTACTGGGTAAGCAGAAAGGGGGTGGGAGAGGAAGAGATTTGGCTTTGCTGCAAAGCTGCTTGCCTGAAGATGTAAGAACATTTTCCCAGTGAGCTCAGCATTCAAAGCCAGGCAGCCAGAACACGCTTCACAAGAGAGAACCTCCTGTGAACTCCTCACCTTTGTAAGGTAAGTCAGTGTTCACAAGGAAATACCCCACCACACCATTCCCTTTGATGTTTTCACTCTGCAGAAGGGAAGGGTGGTCTTTTTAAAGAATTCACAATAGAGAGAGAAGGGGAAGAGGAAGCCCTTTGAAGAGAGCAGAGAGCCTCCTGTCATTTTGCTGCAGACTACAAGCCACCCCTTTTCCTTTGTGTCTTGCACAAAAGAGGGTTTGCAAGCCCACTTCCCCCTCAACCAGACACGTTTTCTGCGAGTACCATACCGAGGGGAGGTGGCTTTCCAACACTCAGAACACAGAGAGGGGAAGGAACTGTATGGCTTCACACATCAACCATAAAACAAACCTCTTGAAAAAGTGCTGTGTGAAGTTGTAAGGCCTGGTGGGTCTTCCTGTGTCTTCAGGATGAGCTGCAAGAGCATAAACGCCGTCCACGGGCGAAGGCCTCAAGAAATCCTGTGTCTTCCTGTGTTCTCTCTTGTATCAGGATAGAGTTAATACTTCAGTCTTGATAATGTCAGGAAGGCTGAAGCTCCTCTGGACCTAAAACCACTTAAAGGCATAAAAACAATTCCAAAAGAATGCAAATAAAGGGAAGACCAGGGAACTATAAGCCAGTCAGTCTCACCTCAAGCCCTGGAAGGGTCTGGGAGTACATCCTTTCGGTGTCCACTTCCACTCTACTGAAAGACAAGAAGCAATCATAAACAGTCTACAAGGATTTGTCTAGGGCAAGTCATTGTTAACCAGCCTGATTGCCTTCTTTAATTAATTGACTGGCTGTAAGGGCAAGGGAAGAGCAGCAGATACTACACATATTTAATATATAAGGATTTTGTCACCCACAGCATTATCATTAGGAAGCTGGAGAAGGCATAAACTACCAAACAAGTGGAAAATTGGCTTGATACTGAGTACAAATGGTTGTCAAATGCAGCTCAATGTCCATTTAGCAGCTGATAATGAGCATATTACAAGTAGCTGATAACCGAAACAGTAGATCTTCAAGCCAGGCAGATTTTTAAAGACTTGAAGACCAGGGCAGCAGAGACTTCATGATGCACAGAAAATATAGTATAATTTCTGCACCTGGGTTGGAATAACCCCGTGAACCAATAGAGGCAGGGGACAGGCTAAATAACATCCCAGGTTCAAAGAGGACACCAAACTGAATGTGAGACAACAGTGAATGTAACAAACTTTTTGCTGGGTTACATTAGGAGGAGTGTGACCAGCAGGTTATAGCCCAGCAAGGCTGTGAAATCTCCATCCTTGGGGGTTTTCAAGACTCATCTAGATAAATCCATGGTTGGCCTACTTTGGTGTTGGAAATGTGTCATCTCCAGGATGGAGGTTGGACTGCTGACCTCCAGAAATCCCCTCCAAACAGCTCTTCCACGGTCCCTGAATGGATACCACGAAGATCCACTAGCAATGAGAAATTTGGATCACTTTGTGTTTCAATGAAAGAGAACTCAGCAAACTCTAGACAGACCAACTTGCTAAAACCCATTGCAAATTCTCCCTTAGACCCTTCTGTGTTTTGCCACAGTCAAGATCTTTTCTTGCATTTGCTAATCAGTCCAAAAGTTGACATTTGAAAGCACATTCAACTGACTAGACATGGCTTTTGTGGCTGGAGTCTTGGCCAAGGGAGTGGGAGGTGAGCCTGCCAGCAGCCTCGTGTGCCAACATCTCCTGTGCATGGCAAGTCCCATGTTCACAGAGATGCTCTGGGTGTCTAGACAGCACCTCCACTGTACTTGCAGCATCCACGGTACCTTGTCTCATCACGGGGAAGGGAAAGGGGGTGGGGGAAAGAAAGTTTATGCAGATGAAAGTGCTTCCAAGTCAAGACTGATTAATTCTGAAAGCAGGCAGGTACTTGTGGGCGATTTGCAGCAGAGAGCCTGATGAACAGCGTGTGCCTCTGCACGCAAGGTGAGCAAGAAACGCCCCAGACATCCTCTCAGACCATTCCCTTGTTCTGTGAGACAATCAGCACATCCAGTCTCTGCCTGGCCCACGTTTGTCATGCTGAGAATCCACCTCTGGTTCCCATGAGTTGCATTTTACAGCTGTGGCCAGAAGCACGAGCAGCTTAACATCCAGCAGCCAGAAAATACCTGCTCCAGAGAAACAGGAGAGTCAACAGATGATATCCTCAGCTCCCACCTGCCATCCAAAGCAGACTGGGTTTATAGACCTCCAGAAGTGATGGAAGGGTGAAGCTTTGACCAAGTATTAGGGCACAAGTGGAGGAAAGATAATGTGATTGCAGTTCTGTTGATTCATGGACATCAGGCAAATTAGGAGCTGTATGCTTTATAACAGCATTCTAAAAACACGTCTAGAGCAAGACGTGAGGTTTTTCTTCTTTTGTCTTTCACTTTTCTATTTAATACTGCAACGCATATTAGGCTACATCAATCTTTGTTCTAGAGTAAATATGGAGATAGAAGACACCTCAGCTGCAACACTGCTTACTATAAAAGATTGGAGGCAGATGACAAATCTGGTTCTCTCTTCCTTCCCAGATATCCACAGCATTTTCCTTTCCATCAGAAAATAAGTTAACAACAGTATTTGGACCTAGAAAATATTCCCTCTTTCTTGTTTTCTTGGGGTTTTTCATCATTAGCTGGGGTATTTTTTCTAATTTTTCATTGACAATTAAAAAGAAAAATGGAATAAGAAAGCAGCTTTTGATTTCAAACACTTGACCTTCAGAAATGTAGCTATGTCCCCTTTCATCAACACCAAAAAAATAAAAGGTAAAAAAATCCTCTCCTACTGGTATTACAGTATTTTACTCATAAAGTCATTGAAAAGGTTGGCTTCAGAGAATATAATACCAAGTTATGAGATATTTTTGGCACAAGGACAAGGTAAGATATTACCAGACAAAGAAAACACTTACTTATAATTCAGTTAATGGCTGGCAAAGTTATACCCTTCTGCTACTAATTAATTTTCCATATTTCCAGCCAAACAAATGCAAAAGAATGTATAATCACCTGGGACAGCAGCCTGCAAAGTGTTAAATCATCATTAACTTAACCACTCGTCTCACCCTGGCTGCTGCATTTGTCATCACCGACGGAGGCTGGGTGTGGATCCGGGTAGAAGGAAGGAAAAGGATTGCCAGGCATGGAAGCTGCAAGACCCAGCTCTGGGTTTTGGGACATGTGTGTGTTTGCTGGAGCACAGCTGGGACCCAGCCAGCTCCAGAGGGACCTGAACGTGTCAGCGAGTGGGCAATGTGATTTACAGGAGCGTGCAGCCACCTGCACGTGCTGTCACACCAGACACACACACGCTTAGGAGAAGGGATGGGACCATGCTGGAAGGAAACCACCTGCAGCAGGGAATGGTTTGGTGCTCTTTCCTTGGCCTCCCCAGAGCAGCAGGGAGAATAAAGCAAGAGATTTAAGTTCTTTAGACCACGATGTGTTTCCTGGTGTTTTCCTCACTCAGGCGGGAGTTCAGCACTAAATGGAGGATTAATGCACCAATAAAACTAAATTTTCTGGTACTTTAGTCCAGATTCTGAGATTACCTATAAGTCTTTTACACAAGAGTCATTCCATTGTTGAAAATTACTGGTGATCCAGTTCATCAACATTTTGCATCAATCCTGATAATCCAGGGCTGGCATAGACTGCACGCACTACCAAAAAAACGGGGGAATTATGGCTGAGGATAGTTGACTTGCATTATGTCAACCACAAAATATTTCCTATGAGGTTTTAGGTGAAATTAGAACTAAAAATTATCTCACTCTAAAGCAAACAATGTATTTCAAGTTCTTTTCAAGGTTTTTCCAAATAATCACAGTGGCACAAATTTCAAAACGTGTTTTTCAACCAATTTTTTTTTTTTTCAATTACCTTTTTTTAAAGTTTGGATTTGTGGGAGGCTAATTTTTGTTGCTTGTTTTTTTGGTGTCTACTGATGTGCATCTCTGCTTTCTGCAAAATACATGGTTGCTTTCAGTATACAAAAGCTTTTACCTTCAGAAACAAAAAGTGTAAGTTGCAGAACTCAGTCAGAAAGACCTTCATCTGTGTGCTTAATAAACAGAGCAAATTTTTCCCCCTCATACCCAAGAAGTAATTTTACATTTCCCAGAGACGGATTAACCCTTTTTCTAATTAATCAATTAATGCACCTTAATGGCCATGGATTGTTAAGAGCCCTAGTATTTTGCATAGCAAAATCATTCTCTGTAGATCAGGTTTCAATATTTTAGTATTAAATTGCTTTCTCATTGAGAATAAACCCCTATTTTTACTTTACCCTGACAAAGCAATTGATCCTGATTTTTAGACAGCTAGATGGATAGACATGGAAGCTCAGGGAAGAATTGAGTAATGCTGTTCTGGCCTCCATCTGTCTCCTTTTCCATCAAGCAGAAAACATCACAACTTTTAAACATGAATCGTTTAAACATTTTCAGGTTCCTCATTCCCTGGTGGCCACTATCCTGATGTGCTGACAGGCTCCAGAGGAGATGGCTCCCAAGTGGCCACAGCACCTTGCAACCTTTCCTAATTCCCACCAGGAATCTACTCATCAGAAGTTAATTGTGCCCTGCTTGAAGTTTGTCACACCTGAATGAAAACTGAACGATCTCAGCAAAATGTTTGAATTACTATGAATCAGCTTTTTCATCTGAGAAAATAAACAAACATTCCACTGTGGAGTTTTCAGCCAGCTTTGGTGAAAACCAGTCCTAAAATAGATTGTTGTGTCTTTCTACCTGGAAAATTTGGCAGATTTCAGTGGAATATGTGACAGATATTAGTTTTTATTTCCAAAAGCAGTTGGTAATCTTGGTCTAGATAAAAATTTGGACTTGATGAAAACATTACAAAAACTGGCTGAAAACAGGAAAAGGACTAGGAAATAAAAAGCAGAACAAAATTTCTGAAAACCAAGAGTTACTTGTTAAGAGAGATATTTCTTCTGTATGCAACCTTGGCTCTACTCTCTCCAAAGGAAAAGCCAGTCAAACAATAACAGAAATTTAGTTCTGATCTTTTATCTGAAGTCTGGTTCACATGAATACAGAGCCTGTGATCCTTAGACCCACAGAAAGTTTCAAATAGTTATTTTTGGATATTCAACCGCACATACCCTGAAGGGACTTGATTTCCTGAGAAGTTGCTCAGCATTTAAGTAAATTCAGCGCCTTTGAGATGTTGAAGGCTTGGCTTTACCCTTTCCACCCTGAGCTGCAGCTTTCAAGACACAGAGAAGCGTTGAAATCAGATGGAGTAAGATGGTGGGTAACTAGACATGGCAGAAATATTGGAAAGGATACCTAAAGCTGAATCAAACTTGCTAAATCCCTTTCTCTCCAAGTTCAAACTCTGACTGGCACATGCACAGATTGTTAACCCTCACTAAGGCAGTGCCCAATTTGTGGTTTTGCACAGTCAAGGCATGAGACCTCAATCCCGCTTGGCACAGCTGTGCTTTTCTTTCTGAAGGGTGGACCAGAAGTTCAGCCTGATGAAGAATGTAAGATTTCATCCTGTAAAACATCTGTTTGGCTGTGACTGCCAGTATCTCTGGGTTTATTAAACTAAATCCTTCAACAAGTCAGTGTATTACAGTCCTGGGCACTCACCATTCCTGCAAAGGAATGTCAGAAATGCTTTTGGGAGCAAATTGGCACTCACAACAATGCAGGTATTCACCGAGGCATCACACAGCAGCAGAGCTCTGGCACAGGGGTGATCGTTCCTGCCGATGCAAACCAATCCAGGCCGTGCCACTTTCAAAACTCTGCCTCATTCCACATCTCTTACCAAGATTTATGACAATTAGCTGCCGAATCCATAATTAGCAAGTGGTAACAGATCAGCAGATATATCCAGTTCTGGTGACACCTCTGACAGATTGGTGTCTATTCCCCAAATCCCTGCAAGGCTTCATGTTTTCCCTGTGACCACTCTCAAGCTGGGTTTTGGCAAGGCTGTCTCAGCAGGGAGGAGAGGGGGGGCTGGGGAGGAACAAGTTCTCACAAGCATGACAGGACCCATGCATAACCATTTGACTTTGCAATTAAAAACATGTTCTTGTCTTCCTCTGCGTCACTGAGGGGAGCGTGTAAGTAACAGCTGCTCTGCAAAGTGCCTTGAATTCCAACCTGGAGGTTTGGGCTTCTGCACGGGGGGTTTTGTGTGCTCAGATAAAGGGGGGCTCTTTTCCCTTCTCTAAGAAACTTTTCAGGAATCTTTCTAGGGAGTAGGGAGGAGGAGGAGGTGGGAGGAGGAGGAGCAGTAGTTGTATTTAAGACTCTTCATTAAAGACACTGTGTAGTGAATACAGGGGTCAAGGTGAGAACAGGGAGCCCTATCCCACCTATCCAAAATCAGATAATTTATAATTTCTTTACTGCTGCTCTAAAGAGGATCCAAGTCCCTTCTGCATCAGCTTCACCTGTCCACCTTTGAGATATGTCACTTCTGCAAGCGTGTTCCAGGAGTCTTATATTTTGCAAACACTCGGTGAAATCTTCACCCTTTCTAGCCAAAGTCTCCTAGATTTCTGATCCACTTATTTTTCCAATCTCAGCCTTTAATTAAAGGTTTCTATATGCCTTGCACCTCAATGCACCCCTTATTAGTAGATGTTAGCTGAGTGCATGTTTCTCATTTCCAAGCATAGGTTCAACTCAGCACTTCCATTTTCAAACCCTGCTGGGTATAACATTTAAGACCATCAAAGCTCTTTATTTATGAAGTGCACTGCTAGAGAAAAAATAATATGTGAAGGTCAGGGTTAGATTAGGTCTTGTGTACAAGGTGACTCGGAGAGTGTGTGGCTGAGCCCGTATCACCTGGATTTCAGCCTGGCTGGCTGTCATGCCTGCCTGACAGGAAGCACATTCAGATCATCTTCTCTGAATTTGTAACAGCTGCTTATTGCATTGATTGTATTGGAAGTCTGATTTGCCTGTAATTGCTCCAACTCAATATGCCATTCTATTCTGGATGACAGGATGAATGATGTACAACCTAAATTCAGCCCTGTGTCACTGCCTTTAATGACACTTGTTTTGTTTTGTTTCATTTTTCTTTTAAAACATACCTTTTGCAGGATGACAGCTTTATCCAGGCTGTTCCACGAAAGGCAGCTATACTTCTGGAATCTTTTGCAGTGGTGAAGTGGTGTTTTAAGATTGTACCTGGGAAAATGCATCCATAGCTGCAAGAGAGCCTGAGAAGGCAATATAAAAGTTTGTTGATTTTTTAGTTGAAGGAGGTATGATTTATGTCAACCTAGCTGCTGGAGGAAGAGAGGTTAGGAAATAGTTGAAAAATTACTTTTTTTTTTTTTTTTTTTTTTTTT